>CAJVCO010000095.1:0-62922 GCA_910595825.1 Philhelius pedissequus
CACTAATTTTACATTTTTTATCTTTAAACGCGTTTTCCGGCTAAACTATGCGTCCTAGACCCATCAAACTTTACACTTTTTCTGTCCCTTAAAATTCGATTTGCGGCTAAACTACTTGCCCCAGCGACTTAAAAATTATATATTCGTGATCTTGGAACTGCCACCTTTTAATCCATGTAACGAATGACACGAAAAACTAATTTAAAAAAATTGGACATTTTTATCTTTAAAACGCGTTTTCCGGCTAAACTATGCGTCCTAGACCCATCAAACTTTACACTTTTTCTGTCCCTTAAAATTCGATTTGCGGCTAAACTACTTGCCCCAGCGACTTAAAAATTATATATTCGTGATCTTGGAACTGCCCACCTTTTAATCCATGTAACGAATGACACGAAAAACTAATTTTAAAAAAATTGGACATTTTTATCTTTAAACGCGTTTTCCCGGCTAAACTATGCGTCCTAGACCCATCAAACTTTACACTTTTTCTGTCCCTTAAAATTCGATTTGCGGCTAAACTACTTGCCCCAGCGACTTAAAAATTATATATTCGTGATCTTGGAACTGCCACCTTTTAATCCATGTAACGAATGACACGAAAAACTAATTTTAAAAAAATTGGACATTTTTATCTTTAAACGACGTTTTCCGGCCTAAACTATGCGTCCTAGACCCATCAAACTTTACACTTTTTCTGTCCCTTAAAATTCGATTTGCGGCTAAACTACTTGCCCCAGCGACTTAAAAATTATATATTCGTGATCTTGGAACTGCCACCTTTTAATCCATGTAACGAATGACACGAAAAAACTAATTTAAAAAAATTGGACATTTTTTTTCTTTAAACGCGTTGCTCCGGCTAAACTATGCGTCCTAGACCCATCAAACTTTACACTTTTTTCTGTCCCTTAAAATTCGATTTGCGGCTAAACTACTTGCCCCAGCGACTTAAAAATTATATATTCGTGATCTTGGAACTGCCCACCCTTTTAATCCATGTAACGAATGACACGAAAAAACTAATTTTAAAAAATTGGACATTTTTATCTTTAAACGCGTTTTCCGGCTAAACTATGCGTCCTAGACCCATCAAACTTTACACTTTTTCTGTCCCCTTAAAATTCGATTTGCGGCTAAACTACTTGCCCCCAGCGACTTAAAAATTATATATTCGTGATCTTGGAACTAGCCACCTTTTAATCCATGTAACGAATGACACGAAAAACTAATTTTAAAAAAATTGGACATTTTATCTTTAAACGCGTTTTCCGGCTAAACTATGCGTCCTAGACCCATCAAACTTTACACTTTTTCTGTCCCCTTAAAATTCGATTTGCGGCTAAACTACTTGCCCCAGCGACTTAAAAATTATATATTCGTGATCTTGGAACTGCCACCTTTTAATCCATGTAACGAATGACACGAAAAACTAATTTTTTAAAAATTGGACATTTTTATCTTTAAACGCGTTTTCCGGCTAAACTATGCGTCCTAGACCCATCAACTTTACACTTTTTCTGTCCCTTAAAATTCGATTTGCGGCTAAACTACTTGCCCCCAGCGACTTAAAAATTATATATTCGTGATCTTGGAACTGCCACCTTTTAATCCATGTAACGAATGACACGAAAAACTAATTTTAAAAAAATTGGACATTTTTATCTTTAAACGCGTTTTCCGGCTAAACTATGCGTCCTAGACCCATCAAACTTTACACTTTTTCTGTCCCTTAAAATTCGATTGCGGCTAAACTACTTGCCCCCAGCGACTTAAAAATTATATATTCGTGATCTTGGAACTTCCACCTTTTAATCCATGTAACGAATGACACGAAAAACTAATTTTAAAAAAATTGGACATTTTTATCTTTAAACGCGTTTTCCGGCTAAACTATGCGTCCTAGACCCATCAAACTTTACACTTTTTCTGTCCCTTAAAAATTCGATTTGCGGCTAAACTACTTGCCCCCAGCGACTTAAAAATTATATATTCGTGATCTTGGAACTGCCACCTTTTAATCCATGTAACGAATGACACGAAAAACTAATTTTAAAAAATTGGACATTTTATCTTTAAACGCGTTTTCCGGCTAAACTATGCGTCCTAGACCCATCAAACTTTACACTTTTTCTGTCCCTTAAAATTCGATTTGCGGCTAAACTACTTGCCCCAGCGACTTAAAAATTATATATTCGTGATCTTGGAACTGCCACCTTTTAATCCATGTAACGAATGACACGAAAAACTAATTTTAAAAAAATTGGACATTTTTATCTTTAAACGCGTTTTCCGGCTAAACTGTGCGTCCTAGACCCATCAAACTTTACACTTTTTCTGTCCCTTAAAATTCGATTTGCGGCCTAAACTACTTGCCCCCAGCGACTAAAAATTATATATTCGTGATCTTGGAACTGCACCTTTTAATCCATGTAACGAATGACACGAAAAACTAATTTTAAAAAAATTGGACATTTTTATCTTTAAACGCGTTTTCCGGCTAAACTATGCGTCCTAGACCCATCAAACTTTACACTTTTTCTGTCCCTTAAAATTCGATTTGCGGCTAAACTACTTGCCCCAGCGACTTAAAAATTATATATTCGTGATCTGGAACTGCCACCTTTTAATCCATGTAACGAATGACACGAAAAACTAATTTTAAAAAAATTGGACATTTTTATCTTTAAACGCGTTTTCCGGCTAAACTATGCGTCCCCTAGACCCATCAAACTTTACACTTTTTCTGTCCCTTAAAATTTCGATTTGCGGCTAAACTACTTGCCCCCAGCGACTTAAAAAATTATATATTCGTGATCTTGGAACTGCACCTTTTAATCCATGTAACGAATGACACGAAAAACTAATTTTAAAAAAATTGGACATTTTTATCTTTAAACGCGTTTTCCGGCTAAACTATGCGTCCTAGACCCATCAAACTTTACACTTTTTCTGTCCCTTAAAATTCGATTTGCGGCTAAACTACTTGCCCCACGCGACTTAAAAATTATATATTCGTGATCTTGGAACTGCCACCTTTTAATTCCAGTAACGAATGACACGAAAAAACTAATTTTAAAAAAATTGGACATTTTTATCTTTAAACGCGTTTCCCGGCTAAACTATGCGTCCTAGACCCATCAAACTTTACACTTTTTCTGTCCCTTAAAATTCGATTTGCGGCTAAACTACTTGCCCCCAGCGACTTAAAAATTATATATTCGTGATCTTGGAACTGCCACCTTTTAATCCATGTAACGAATGACACGAAAAACTAATTTTAAAAAAATTTGGACATTTTTATCTTTAAACGCGTTTTCCGGCTAAACTATGCGTCCTAGACCCATCAAACTTTACACTTTTTCTGTCCCTTAAAATTCGATTTGCGGCTAAACTACTTGCCCCAGCGACTTAAAAAATTATATATTCGTGATCTTGGAACTGCCACCTTTTAATCCATGTAACGAATGACACGAAAAAACTAATTTTAAAAAAATTGGGACATTTTTATCTTTAAACGCGTTTTCCGGCTAAACTATGCGTCCTAGACCCATCAAACTTTACACTTTTTCCTGTCCCTTAAAATTCGATTTGCGGCTAAACTACTTGCCCCAGCGACTTAAAAATTATATATTCGTGATCTTGGAACTGCCACCTTTTAATCCATGTAACGAATGACACGAAAAACTAATTTTAAAAAAATTGGACATTTTTATCTTTAAACGCGTTTTCCGGCTAAACTATGCGTCCTAGACCATCAAACTTTACCACTTTTTCTGTCCCCTTAAAATTCGATTTGCGGCTAAACTACTTGCCCCCCAGCGACTTAAAAATTATATATTCGTGATCTTGGAACTGCCACCTTTTAATCCATGTAACGAATGACACGAAAAACTAATTTTAAAAAAATTGGACATTTTTATCTTTAAAACGCGTTTTCCGGCTAAACTATGCGTCCTAGACCCATCAAACTTTACACTTTTTCTGTCCCTTAAAATTCGATTTGCGGCTAAACTACTTGCCCCAGCGACTTAAAAATTATATATTCGTGATCTTCGGAACTGCCACCTTTTAATCCATGTAACGAATGACACGAAAAACTAATTTTAAAAAAATTGGACATTTTTATCTTTAAAACGCGTTTTCCCGGCTAAACTATGCGTCCTAGACCCATCAAACTTTACACTTTTTCTGTCCCTTAAAATTCGATTTGCGGCTAAACTACTTGCCCCAGCGACTTAAAAATTATATATTCGTTGATCTTCGAAACTGCCACCTTTTAATCCATGTAACGAATGACACGAAAAACTAATTTTAAAAAAATTGGACATTTTATCTTTAAACGCGTTTTCCGGCTAAACTATGCGTCCTAGACCCATCAAACTTTACACTTTTTCTGTCCCTTAAAATTCGATTTGCGGCTAAACTACTTGCCCCAGCGACTTAAAAATTATATATTCGTGATCTTGGAACTGCCACCTTTTAATCCATGTAACGAATGACACGAAAAACTAATTTTAAAAAAAATTGAACATTTTTATCTTTAAACGCGTTTTTCCGGCTAAACTATGCGTCCTAGGACCCATCAAACTTTACACTTTTTCTGTCCCTTAAAATTCGATTTGCGGCTAAACTACTTGCCCCAGCGACTTAAAAATTATATATTCGTGATCTTGGAACTGCCACCTTTTAATCCATGTAACGAATGACACGAAAAACTAATTTTAAAAAAATTGGACATTTTTATCTTTAAACGCGTTTCTCCGGCTAAACTATGCGTCCTAGACCCATCAAACTTTACACTTTTTCTGTCCCTTAAAATTCGATTGCGGCTAAACTACTTGCCCCAGCGACTTAAAAATTATATATTCGTGATCTTGGAACTGCCACCTTTTAATCCATGTAACGAATGACACGAAAAACTAATTTTAAAAAAATTGGACATTTTTATCTTTAAACGCGTTTTCCGGCTAAACTATGCGTCCTAGACCCATCAAACTTTACACTTTTTCTGTCCCCTTAAAATTCGATTTGCGGCTAAACTACTTGCCCCAGCGACTTAAAAATTATATATTCGTGATCTTGGAACTGCCACCTTTTAATCCATGTAACGAATGACACGAAAAACTAATTTTAAAAAAAATTGGACATTTTTATCTTTAAACGCGTTTTCCGGCTAAACTAATGCGTCCTAGACCCATCAAACTTTACACTTTTTCTGTCCCTTAAAATTCGATTTGCGGCTAAACTACTTGCCCCAGCGACTTAAAAATTATATATTCGTGCTCTTGGAACTGCCACCTTTTAATCCATGTAACGAATGACACGAAAAACTAATTTTAAAAAAATTGGACATTTTTATCTTTAAACGCGTTTTCCGGCTAAACTATGCGTCCTAGACCATCAAACTTTACACTTTTTCTGTCCCTTAAAATTCGATTTGCGGCTAAACTACTTGCCCCAGCGACTTAAAAATTATATATTCGTGATCTTGGAACTGCCACCTTTTAATCCATGTAACGAATGACACGAAAAACTAATTTTAAAAAAATTGGACATTTTTATCTTTAAACGCGTTTTCCGGCTAAACTATGCGTCCTAGACCATCAAACTTTACACTTTTTCTGTCCCTTAAAATTCGATTTGCGGCTAAACTACTTGCCCCAGCGACCTTAAAAATTATATATTCGTGATCTTGGAACTGCCACCTTTTAATCCATGTAACGAATGACACGAAAAACTAATTTTAAAAAAATTGGACATTTTTATCTTTTAAACGCGTTTCCCGGCTAAACTATGCGTCCTAGGACCCATCAAACTTTACACTTTTTCTGTCCCTTAAAATTCGATTTGCGGCTAAACTACTTGCCCCAGCGACTTAAAAATTATATATTCGTGATCTTGGAACTGCCACCTTTTAATCCATGTAACGAATGACACGAAAAACTAATTTTAAAAAAATTGGACATTTTTATCTTTTAAACGCGTTTTCCGGCTAAACTAATGCGTCCTAGACCCATCAAACTTTACACTTTTTCTGTCCCTTAAAATTCGATTTGCGGCTAAACTACTTGCCCCAGCGACTTAAAAATTATATATTCGTGATCTTGGAACTGCCACCTTTTAATCCATGTAACGAATGACACGAAAAACTAATTTTAAAAAAAATTGGACATTTTTATCTTTAAACGCGTTTTCCGGCTAAACTATGCGTCCTAGACCCATCAAACTTTACACTTTTTCTGTCCCTTAAAATTAATTCGATTTGCGGCTAAACTACTTGCCCCAGCGACTTAAAAATTATATATTCGTGATCTTGGAACTGCCACCTTTTAATCCATGTAACGAATGACACGAAAAACTAATTTTAAAAAAATTGGACATTTTTATCTTTAAACGCGTTTTCCGGCTAAACTATGCGTCCTAGACCCATCAAACTTTACACTTTTTCTGTCCCTTAAAATTCGATTTGCGGCTAAACTACTTGCCCCAGCGACTTAAAAATTATATATTCGTGATCTTGGAACTGCCACCTTTTAATCCATGTAACGAATGACACGAAAAACTAATTTTAAAAAAATTGGACATTTTTATCTTTAAACGCGTTTTCCGGCTAAACTATGCGTCCTAGACCCATCAAACTTTACACTTTTTCTGTCCCTTAAAATTCGATTTGCGGCTAAACTACTTGCCCCAGCGACTTAAAAATTATATATTCGTGATCTTGGAACTGCCACCTTTTAATCCATGTAACGAATGACACGAAAAACTAATTTTAAAAAAATTGGACATTTTTATCTTTAAACGCGTTTTCCGGCTAAACTATGCGTCCTAGACCCATCAAACTTTACACTTTTTCTGTCCCTTAAAATTCGATTTGCGGCTAAACTACTTGCCCCAGCGACTTAAAAATTATATATTCGTGATCTTGAAACTGCCACCTTTTAATCCATGTAACGAATGACACGAAAAACTAATTTTAAAAAAATTGGACATTTTTATCTTTAAACGCGTTTCCGGCTAAACTATGCGTCCTAGACCCATCAAACTTTACACTTTTTCTGTCCCTTAAAATTCGATTTGCGGCTAAACTACTTGCCCCAGCGACTTAAAAATTATATATTCGTGATCTTGGAACTGCCACCTTTTAATCCATGTAACGAATGACACGAAAAAACTAATTTTAAAAAAATTGGACATTTTTATCTTTAAACGCGTTTTCCGGCTAAACTATGCGTCCTAGACCCATCAAACTTTACACTTTTTTCTGTCCCTTAAAATTCGATTTGCGGCTAAACTACTTGCCCCAGCGACTTAAAAATTATATATTCGTGATCTTGGAACTGCCACCTTTTAATCCATGTAACGAATGACACGAAAAACTAATTTTAAAAAAATTGGACATTTTTATCTTTAAACGCGTTTTCCGGCTAAACTATGCGTCCTAGACCCATCAAACTTTACACTTTTTCTGTCCCTTAAAATTTGATTTGCGGCTAAACTACTTGCCCCAGCGACTTAAAAATTATATATTCGTGATCTTGGAACTGCCACCTTTTAATCCATGTAACGAATGACACGAAAAACTAATTTTAAAAAAATTGGACATTTTTATCTTTAAACGCGTTTTCCGGCTAAACTATGCGTCCTAGACCCATCAAACTTTACACTTTTTCTGTCCCTTAAAATTCGATTTCCGGCTAAACTACTTGCCCCAGCGACTTAAAAATTATATATTCGTGATCTTGGAACTGCCACCTTTTAATCCATGTAACGAATGACACGAAAAACTAATTTTAAAAAAATTGGACATTTTTATCTTTAAACGCGTTTTCCGGCTAAACTATGCGTCCTAGACCCATCAAACTTTACACTTTTTCTGTCCCTTAAAATTCGATTTGCGGCTAAACTACTTGCCCCAGCGACTTAAAAATTATATATTCGTGATCTTGGAACTGCCACCTTTTAATCCATGTAACGAATGACACGAAAAACTAATTTTAAAAAAAATGGACATTTTTATCTTTAAACGCGTTTTCCGGCTAAACTATGCGTCCTAGACCCATCAAACTTTACACTTTTTCTGTCCCTTAAAATTCGATTTGCGGCTAAACTACTTGCCCCAGCGACTTAAAAATTATATATTCGTGATCTTGGAACTGCCACCTTTTAATCCATGTAACGAATGACACGAAAAACTAATTTTAAAAAAATTGGACATTTTTATCTTTAAACGCGTTTTCCGGCTAAACTATGCGTCCTAGACCCATCAAACTTTACACTTTTTCTGTCCCTTAAAATTCGATTTGCGGCTAAACTACTTGCCCCAGCGACTTAAAAATTATATATTCGTGATCTTGAAACTGCCACCTTTTAATCCATGTAACGAATGACACGAAAAACTAATTTTAAAAAAATTGGACATTTTTATCTTTAAACGCGTTTTCCGGCTAAACTATGCGTCCTAGACCCATCAAACTTTACACTTTTTCTGTCCCTTAAAATTCGATTTGCGGCTAAACTACTTGCCCCAGCGACTTAAAAATTATATATTCGTGATCTTGGAACTGCCACCTTTTAATCCATGTAACGAATGACACGAAAAACTAATTTTAAAAAAATTGGACATTTTTATCTTTAAACGCGTTTTCCGGCTAAACTATGCGTCCTAGACCCATCAAACTTTACACTTTTTCTGTCCCTTAAAATTCGATTTGCGGCTAAACTACTTGCCCCAGCGACTTAAAAATTATATATTCGTGATCTTGGAACTGCCACCTTTTAATCCATGTAACGAATGACACGAAAAACTAATTTTAAAAAAATTGGACATTTTTATCTTTAAACGCGTTTTCCGGCTAAACTATGCGTCCTAGACCCATCAAACTTTACACTTTTTCTGTCCCTTAAAATTCGATTTGCGGCTAAACTACTTGCCCCAGCGACTTAAAAATTATATATTCGTGATCTTGGAACTGCCACCTTTTAATCCATGTAACGAATGACACGAAAAACTAATTTTAAAAAAATTGGACATTTTTATCTTTAAACGCGTTTTCCGGCTAAACTATGCGTCCTAGACCCATCAAACTTTACACTTTTTCTGTCCCTTAAAATTCGATTTGCGGCTAAACTACTTGCCCCAGCGACTTAAAAATTATATATTCGTGATCTTGGAACTGCCACCTTTTAATCCATGTAACGAATGACACGAAAAACTAATTTTAAAAAAATTGGGACATTTTTATCTTTAAACGCGTTTTCCGGCTAAACTATGCGTCCTAGACCCATCAAACTTTACACTTTTTCTGTCCCTTAAAATTCGATTTGCGGCTAAACTACTTGCCCCAGCGACTTAAAAATTATATATTCGTGATCTTGGAACTGCCACCTTTTAATCCATGTAACGAATGACACGAAAAACTAATTTTAAAAAAATTGGACATTTTTATCTTTAAACGCGTTTTCCGGCTAAACTATGCGTCCTAGACCCATCAAACTTTACACTTTTTCTGTCCCTTAAAATTCGATTTGCGGCTAAACTACTTGCCCCAGCGACTTAAAAATTATATATTCGTGATCTTGGAACTGCCACCTTTTAATCCATGTAACGAATGACACGAAAAACTAATTTTAAAAAAATTGGACATTTTTATCTTTAAACGCGTTTTCCGGCTAAACTATGCGTCCTAGACCCATCAAACTTTACACTTTTTCTGTCCCTTAAAATTCGATTTGCGGCTAAACTACTTGCCCCAGCGACTTAAAAATTATATATTCGTGATCTTGAAACTGCCACCTTTTAATCCATGTAACGAATGACACGAAAAACTAATTTTAAAAAAATTGGACATTTTTATCTTTAAACGCGTTTTCCGGCTAAACTATGCGTCCTAGACCCATCAAACTTTACACTTTTTCTGTCCCTTAAAATTCGATTTGCGGCTAAACTACTTGCCCCAGCGACTTAAAAATTATATATTCGTGATCTTGGAACTGCCACCTTTTAATCCATGTAACGAATGACACGAAAAACTAATTTTAAAAAAATTGGACATTTTTATCTTTAAACGCGTTTTCCGGCTAAACTATGCGTCCTAGACCCATCAAACTTTACACTTTTTCTGTCCCTTAAAATTCGATTTGCGGCTAAACTACTTGCCCCAGCGACTTAAAAATTATATATTCGTGATCTTGGAACTGCCACCTTTTAATCCATGTAACGAATGACACGAAAAACTAATTTTAAAAAAATTGGACATTTTTATCTTTAAACGCGTTTTCCGGCTAAACTATGCGTCCTAGACCCATCAAACTTTACACTTTTTCTGTCCCTTAAAATTCGATTTGCGGCTAAACTACTTGCCCCAGCGACTTAAAAATTATATATTCGTGATCTTGGAACTGCCACCTTTTAATCCAATGTAACGAATGACACGAAAAACTAATTTTAAAAAAATTGGACATTTTTATCTTTAAACGCGTTTTCCGGCTAAACTATGCGTCCTAGACCCATCAAACTTTACACTTTTTCTGTCCCTTAAAATTCGATTTGCGGCTAAACTACTTGCCCCAGCGACTTAAAAATTATATATTCGTGATCTTGGAACTGCCACCTTTTAATCCATGTAACGAATGACACGAAAAACTAATTTTAAAAAAATTGGACATTTTTATCTTTAAACGCGTTTTCCGGCTAAACTATGCGTCCTAGACCCATCAAACTTTACACTTTTTCTGTCCCTTAAAATTCGATTTGCGGCTAAACTACTTGCCCCAGCGACTTAAAAATTATATATTCGTGATCTTGGAACTGCCACCTTTTAATCCATGTAACGAATGACACGAAAAACTAATTTTAAAAAAATTGGACATTTTTATCTTTAAACGCGTTTTCCGGCTAAACTATGCGTCCTAGACCCATCAAACTTTACACTTTTTCTGTCCCTTAAAATTCGATTTGCGGCTAAACTACTTGCCCCAGCGACTTAAAAATTATATATTCGTGATCTTGGAACTGCCACCTTTTAATCCATGTAACGAATGACACGAAAAACTAATTTTAAAAAAATTGGACATTTTTATCTTTAAACGCGTTTTCCGGCTAAACTATGCGTCCTAGACCCATCAAACTTTACACTTTTTCTGTCCCTTAAAATTCGATTTGCGGCTAAACTACTTGCCCCAGCGACTTAAAAATTATATATTCGTGATCTTGAAACTGCCACCTTTTAATCCATGTAACGAATGACACGAAAAACTAATTTTAAAAAAATTGGACATTTTTATCTTTAAACGCGTTTTCCGGCTAAACTATGCGTCCTAGACCCATCAAACTTTACACTTTTTCTGTCCCTTAAAATTCGATTTGCGGCTAAACTACTTGCCCCAGCGACTTAAAAATTATATATTCGTGATCTTGGAACTGCCACCTTTTAATCCATGTAACGAATGACACGAAAAACTAATTTTAAAAAAATTGGACATTTTTATCTTTAAACGCGTTTTCCGGCTAAACTATGCGTCCTAGACCCATCAAACTTTACACTTTTTCTGTCCCTTAAAATTCGATTTGCGGCTAAACTACTTGCCCCAGCGACTTAAAAATTATATATTCGTGATCTTGGAACTGCCACCTTTTAATCCATGTAACGAATGACACGAAAAACTAATTTTAAAAAAATTGGACATTTTTATCTTTAAACGCGTTTTCCGGCTAAACTATGCGTCCTAGACCCATCAAACTTTACACTTTTTCTGTCCCTTAAAATTCGATTTGCGGCTAAACTACTTGCCCCAGCGACTTAAAAATTATATATTCGTGATCTTGGAACTGCCACCTTTTAATCCATGTAACGAATGACACGAAAAACTAATTTTAAAAAAATTGGACATTTTTATCTTTAAACGCGTTTTCCGGCTAAACTATGCGTCCTAGACCCATCAAACTTTACACTTTTTCTGTCCCTTAAAATTCGATTTGCGGCTAAACTACTTGCCCCAGCGACTTAAAAATTATATATTCGTGATCTTGGAACTGCCACCTTTTAATCCATGTAACGAATGACACGAAAAACTAATTTTAAAAAAATTGGACATTTTTATCTTTAAACGCGTTTTCCGGCTAAACTATGCGTCCTAGACCCATCAAACTTTACACTTTTTCTGTCCCTTAAAATTCGATTTGCGGCTAAACTACTTGCCCCAGCGACTTAAAAATTATATATTCGTGATCTTGAAACTGCCACCTTTTAATCCATGTAACGAATGACACGAAAAACTAATTTTAAAAAAATTGGACATTTTTATCTTTAAACGCGTTTTCCGGCTAAACTATGCGTCCTAGACCCATCAAACTTTACACTTTTTCTGTCCCTTAAAATTCGATTTGCGGCTAAACTACTTGCCCCAGCGACTTAAAAATTATATATTCGTGATCTTGGAACTGCCACCTTTTAATCCATGTAACGAATGACACGAAAAACTAATTTTAAAAAAATTGGACATTTTTATCTTTAAACGCGTTTTCCGGCTAAACTATGCGTCCTAGACCCATCAAACTTTACACTTTTTCTGTCCCTTAAAATTCGATTTGCGGCTAAACTACTTGCCCCAGCGACTTAAAAATTATATATTCGTGATCTTGGAACTGCCACCTTTTAATCCATGTAACGAATGACACGAAAAACTAATTTTAATAAAATTGGACATTTTTATCTTTAAACGCGTTTTCCGGCTAAACTATGCGTCCTACACCCATCAAACTTTACACTTTTTCTGTCCCTTAAAATTCGATTTGCGGCTAAACTACTTGCCCCAGCGACTTAAAAATTATATATTCGTGATCTTGGAACTGCCACCTTTTAATCCATGTAACGAATGACACGAAAAACTAATTTTAAAAAAATTGGACATTTTTATCTTTAAACGCGTTTTCCGGCTAAACTATGCGTCCTAGACCCATCAAACTTTACACTTTTTCTGTCCCTTAAAATTCGATTTGCGGCTAAACTACTTGCCCCAGCGACTTAAAAATTATATATTCGTGATCTTGGAACTGCCACCTTTTAATCCATGTAACGAATGACACGAAAAACTAATTTTAAAAAAATTGGACATTTTTATCTTTAAACGCGTTTTCCGGCTAAACTATGCGTCCTAGACCCATCAAACTTTACACTTTTTCTGTCCCTTAAAATTCGATTTGCGGCTAAACTACTTGCCCCAGCGACTTAAAAATTATATATTCGTGACGAATGACACGAAAAACTAATTTTAAAAAAATTGGACATTTTTATCTTTAAACGCGTTTTCCGGCTAAACTATGCGTCCTAGACCCATCAAACTTTACACTTTTTCTGTCCCTTAAAATTCGATTTGCGGCTAAACTACTTGCCCCAGCGACTTAAAAATTATATATTCGTGATCTTGGAACTGCCACCTTTTAATCCATGTAACGAATGACACGAAAAACTAATTTTAAAAAAATTGGACATTTTTATCTTTAAACGCGTTTTCCGGCTAAACTATGCGTCCTAGACCCATCAAACTTTACACTTTTTCTGTCCCTTAAAATTCGATTTGCGGCTAAACTACTTGCCCCAGCGACTTAAAAATTATATATTCGTGATCTTGGAACTGCCACCTTTTAATCCATGTAACGAATGACACGAAAAACTAATTTTAAAAAAATTGGACATTTTTATCTTTAAACGCGTTTTCCGGCTAAACTATGCGTCCTAGACCCATCAAACTTTACACTTTTTCTGTCCCTTAAAATTCGATTTGCGGCTAAACTACTTGCCCCAGCGACTTAAAAATTATATATTCGTGATCTTGGAACTGCCACCTTTTAATCCATGTAACGAATGACACGAAAAACTAATTTTAAAAAAATTGGACATTTTTATCTTTAAACGCGTTTTCCGGCTAAACTATGCGTCCTAGACCCATCAAACTTTACACTTTTTCTGTCCCTTAAAATTCGATTTGCGGCTAAACTACTTGCCCCAGCGACTTAAAAATTATATATTCGTGATCTTGGAACTGCCACCTTTTAATCCATGTAACGAATGACACGAAAAACTAATTTTAAAAAAATTGGACATTTTTATCTTTAAACGCGTTTTCCGGCTAAACTATGCGTCCTAGACCCATCAAACTTTACACTTTTTCTGTCCCTTAAAATTCGATTTGCGGCTAAACTACTTGCCCCAGCGACTTAAAAATTATATATTCGTGATCTTGGAACTGCCACCTTTTAATCCATGTAACGAATGACACGAAAAACTAATTTTAAAAAAATTGGACATTTTTATCTTTAAACGCGTTTTCCGGCTAAACTATGCGTCCTAGACCCATCAAACTTTACACTTTTTCTGTCCCTTAAAATTCGATTTGCGGCTAAACTACTTGCCCCAGCGACTTAAAAATTATATATTCGTGATCTTGGAACTGCCACCTTTTAATCCATGTAACGAATGACACGAAAAACTAATTTTAAAAAAATTGGACATTTTTATCTTTAAACGCGTTTTCCGGCTAAACTATGCGTCCTAGACCCATCAAACTTTACACTTTTTCTGTCCCTTAAAATTCGATTTGCGGCTAAACTACTTGCCCCAGCGACTTAAAAATTATATATTCGTGATCTTGGAACTGCCACCTTTTAATCCATGTAACGAATGACACGAAAAACTAATTTTAAAAAAATTGGACATTTTTATCTTTAAACGCGTTTTCCGGCTAAACTATGCGTCCTAGACCCATCAAACTTTACACTTTTTCTGTCCCTTAAAATTCGATTTGCGGCTAAACTACTTGCCCCAGCGACTTAAAAATTATATATTCGTGATCTTGGAACTGCCACCTTTTAATCCATGTAACGAATGACACGAAAAACTAATTTTAAAAAAATTGGACATTTTTATCTTTAAACGCGTTTTCCGGCTAAACTATGCGTCCTAGACCCATCAAACTTTACACTTTTTCTGTCCCTTAAAATTCGATTTGCGGATAAACTACTTGCCCCAGCGACTTAAAAATTATATATTCGTGATCTTGGAACTGCCACCCTTTAATCCATGTAACGAATGACACGAAAAACTAATTTTAAAAAAATTGGACATTTTTATCTTTAAACGCGTTTTCCGGCTAAACTATGCGTCCTAGACCCATCAAACTTTACACTTTTTCTGTCCCTTAAAATTCGATTTGCGGCTAAACTACTTGCCCCAGCGACTTAAAAATTATATATTCGTGATCTTGGAACTGCCACCTTTTAATCCATGTAACGAATGACACGAAAAACTAATTTTAAAAAAATTGGACATTTTTATCTTTAAACGCGTTTTCCGGCTAAACTATGCGTCCTAGACCCATCAAACTTTACACTTTTTCTGTCCCTTAAAATTCGATTTGCGGCTAAACTACTTGCCCCAGCGACTTAAAAATTATATATTCGTGATCTTGGAACTGCCACCTTTTAATCCATGTAACGAATGACACGAAAAACTAATTTTAAAAAAATTGGACATTTTTATCTTTAAACGCGTTTTCCGGCTAAACTATGCGTCCTAGACCCATCAAACTTTACACTTTTTCTGTCCCTTAAAATTCGATTTGCGGCTAAACTACTTGCCCCAGCGACTTAAAAATTATATATTCGTGACGAATGACACGAAAAACTAATTTTAAAAAAATTGGACATTTTTATCTTTAAACGCGTTTTCCGGCTAAACTATGCGTCCTAGACCCATCAAACTTTACACTTTTTCTGTCCCTTAAAATTCGATTTGCGGCTAAACTACTTGCCCCAGCGACTTAAAAATTATATATTCGTGATCTTGGAACTGCCACCTTTTAATCCATGTAACGAATGACACGAAAAACTAATTTTAAAAAAATTGGACATTTTTATCTTTAAACGCGTTTTCCGGCTAAACTATGCGTCCTAGACCCATCAAACTTTACACTTTTTCTGTCCCTTAAAATTCGATTTGCGGCTAAACTACTTGCCCCAGCGACTTAAAAATTATATATTCGTGATCTTGGAACTGCCACCTTTTAATCCATGTAACGAATGACACGAAAAACTAATTTTAAAAAAATTGGACATTTTTATCTTTAAACGCGTTTTCCGGCTAAACTATGCGTCCTAGACCCATCAAACTTTACACTTTTTCTGTCCCTTAAAATTCGATTTGCGGATAAACTACTTGCCCCAGCGACTTAAAAATTATATATTCGTGATCTTGGAACTGCCACCTTTTAATCCATGTAACGAATGACACGAAAAACTAATTTTAAAAAAATTGGACATTTTTATCTTTAAACGCGTTTTCCGGCTAAACTATGCGTCCTAGACCCATCAAACTTTACACTTTTTCTGTCCCTTAAAATTCGATTTGCGGCTAAACTACTTGCCCCAGCGACTTAAAAATTATATATTCTTGATCTTGGAACTGCCACCTTTTAATCCATGTAACGAATGACACGAAAAACTAATTTTAAAAAAATTGGACATTTTTATCTTTAAACGCGTTTTCCGGCTAAACTATGCGTCCTAGACCCATCAAACTTTACACTTTTTCTGTCCCTTAAAATTCGATTTGCGGCTAAACTACTTGCCCCAGCGACTTAAAAATTATATATTCGTGATCTTGGAACTGCCACCTTTTAATCCATGTAACGAATGACACGAAAAACTAATTTTAAAAAAATTGGACATTTTTATCTTTAAACGCGTTTTCCGGCTAAACTATGCGTCCTAGACCCATCAAACTTTACACTTTTTCTGTCCCTTAAAATTCGATTTGTGGCTAAACTACTTGCCCCAGCGACTTAAAAATTATATATTCGTGATCTTGGAACTGCCACCTTTTAATCCATGTAACGAATGACACGAAAAACTAATTTTAAAAAAATTGGACATTTTTATCTTTAAACGCGTTTTCCGGCTAAACTATGCGTCCTAGACCCATCAAACTTTACACTTTTTCTGTCCCTTAAAATTCGATTTGCGGCTAAACTACTTGCCCCAGCGACTTAAAAATTATATATTCGTGATCTTGGAACTGCCACCTTTTAATCCATGTAACGAATGACACGAAAAACTAATTTTAAAAAAATTGGACATTTTTATCTTTAAACGCGTTTTCCGGCTAAACTATGCGTCCTAGACCCATCAAACTTTACACTTTTTCTGTCCCTTAAAATTCGATTTGCGGCTAAACTACTTGCCCCAGCGACTTAAAAATTATATATTCGTGATCTTGGAACTGCCACCTTTTAATCCATGTAACGAATGACACGAAAAACTAATTTTAAAAAAATTGGACATTTTTATCTTTAAACGCGTTTTCCGGCTAAACTATGCGTCCTAGACCCATCAAACTTTACACTTTTTCTGTCCCTTAAAATTCGATTTGCGGTTAAACTACTTGCCCCAGCGACTTAAAAATTATATATTCGTGATCTTGGAACTGCCACCTTTTAATCCATGTAACGAATGACACGAAAAACTAATTTTAAAAAAATTGGACATTTTTATCTTTAAACGCGTTTTCCGGCTAAACTATGCGTCCTAGACCCATCAAACTTTACACTTTTTCTGTCCCTTAAAATTCGATTTGCGGATAAACTACTTGCCCCAGCGACTTAAAAATTATATATTCGTGATCTTGGAACTGCCACCCTTTAATCCATGTAACGAATGACACGAAAAACTAATTTTAAAAAAATTGGACATTTTTATCTTTAAACGCGTTTTCCGGCTAAACTATGCGTCCTAGACCCATCAAACTTTACACTTTTTCTGTCCCTTAAAATTCGATTTGCGGCTAAACTACTTGCCCCAGCGACTTAAAAATTATATATTCGTGATCTTGGAACTGCCACCTTTTAATCCATGTAACGAATGACACGAAAAACTAATTTTAAAAAAATTGGACATTTTTATCTTTAAACGCGTTTTCCGGCTAAACTATGCGTCCTAGACCCATCAAACTTTACACTTTTTCTGTCCCTTAAAATTCGATTTGCGGCTAAACTACTTGCCCCAGCGACTTAAAAATTATATATTCGTGATCTTGGAACTGCCACCTTTTAATCCATGTAACGAATGACACGAAAAACTAATTTTAAAAAAATTGGACATTTTTATCTTTAAACGCGTTTTCCGGCTAAACTATGCGTCCTAGACCCATCAAACTTTACACTTTTTCTGTCCCTTAAAATTCGATTTGCGGCTAAACTACTTGCCCCAGCGACTTAAAAATTATATATTCGTGATCTTGGAACTGCCACCTTTTAATTCATGTAACGAATGACACGAAAAACTAATTTTAAAAAAATTGGACATTTTTATCTTTAAACGCGTTTTCCGGCTAAACTATGCGTCCTAGACCCATCAAACTTTACACTTTTTCTGTCCCTTAAAATTCGATTTGCGGCTAAACTACTTGCCCCAGCGACTTAAAAATTATATATTCGTGATCTTGGAACTGCCACCTTTTAATCCATGTAACGAATGACACGAAAAACTAATTTTAAAAAAATTGGACATTTTTATCTTTAAACGCGTTTTCCGGCTAAACTATGCGTCCTAGACCCATCAAACTTTACACTTTTTCTGTCCCTTAAAATTCGATTTGCGGCTAAACTACTTGCCCCAGCGACTTAAAAATTATATATTCGTGATCTTGGAACTGCCACCTTTTAATCCATGTAACGAATGACACGAAAAACTAATTTTAAAAAAATTGGACATTTTTATCTTTAAACGCGTTTTCCGGCTAAACTATGCGTCCTAGACCCATCAAACTTTACACTTTTTCTGTCCCTTAAAATTCGATTTGCGGATAAACTACTTGCCCCAGCCACTTAAAAATTATATATTCGTGATCTTGGAACTGCCACCTTTTAATCCATGTAACGAATGACACGAAAAACTAATTTTAAAAAAATTGGACATTTTTATCTTTAAACGCGTTTTCCGGCTAAACTATGCGTCCTAGACCCATCAAACTTTACACTTTTTCTGTCCCTTAAAATTCGATTTGCGGCTAAACTACTTGCCCCAGCGACTTAAAAATTATATATTCGTGATCTTGGAACTGCCACCTTTTAATCCATGTAACGAATGACACGAAAAACTAATTTTAAAAAAATTGGACATTTTTATCTTTAAACGCGTTTTCCGGCTAAACTATGCGTCCTAGACCCATCAAACTTTACACTTTTTCTGTCCCTTAAAATTCGATTTGCGGCTAAACTACTTGCCCCAGCGACTTAAAAATTATATATTCGTGATCTTGGAACTGCCACCTTTTAATCCATGTAACGAATGACACGAAAAACTAATTTCAAAAAAATTGGACATTTTTATCTTTAAACGCGTTTTCCGGCTAAACTATGCGTCCTAGACCCATCAAACTTTACACTTTTTCTGTCCCTTAAAATTCGATTTGCGGCTAAACTACTTGCCCCAGCGACTTAAAAATTATATATTCGTGATCTTGGAACTGCCACCTTTTAATTCATGTAACGAATGACACGAAAAACTAATTTTAAAAAAATTGGACATTTTTATCTTTAAACGCGTTTTCCGGCTAAACTATGCGTCCTAGACCCATCAAACTTTACACTTTTTCTGTCCCTTAAAATTCGATTTGCGGCTAAACTACTTGCCCCAGCGACTTAAAAATTATATATTCGTGATCTTGGAACTGCCACCTTTTAATCCATGTAACGAATGACACGAAAAACTAATTTTAAAAAAATTGGACATTTTTATCTTTAAACGCGTTTTCCGGCTAAACTATGCGTCCTAGACCCATCAAACTTTACACTTTTTCTGTCCCTTAAAATTCGATTTGCGGCTAAACTACTTGCCCCAGCGACTTAAAAATTATATATTCGTGATCTTGGAACTGCCACCTTTTAATCCATGTAACGAATGACACGAAAAACTAATTTTAAAAAAATTGGACATTTTTATCTTTAAACGCGTTTTCCGGCTAAACTATGCGTCCTAGACCCATCAAACTTTACACTTTTTCTGTCCCTTAAAATTCGATTTGCGGCTAAACTACTTGCCCCAGCGACTTAAAAATTATATATTCGTGATCTTGGAACTGCCACCTTTTAATCCATGTAACGAATGACACGAAAAACTAATTTTAAAAAAATTGGACATTTTTATCTTTAAACGCGTTTTCCGGCTAAACTATGCGTCCTAGACCCATCAAACTTTACACTTTTTCTGTCCCTTAAAATTCGATTTGCGGCTAAACTACTTGCCCCAGCGACTTAAAAATTATATATTCGTGATCTTGGAACTGCCACCTTTTAATCCATGTAACGAATGACACGAAAAACTAATTTTAAAAAAATTGGACATTTTTATCTTTAAACGCGTTTTCCGGCTAAACTATGCGTCCTAGACCCATCAAACTTTACACTTTTTCTGTCCCTTAAAATTCGATTTGCGGCTAAACTACTTGCCCCAGCGACTTAAAAATTATATATTCGTGATCTTGGAACTGCCACCTTTTAATCCATGTAACGAATGACACGAAAAACTAATTTTAAAAAAATTGGACATTTTTATCCTTAAACGCGTTTTCCGGCTAAACTATGCGTCCTAGACCCATCAAACTTTACACTTTTTCTGTCCCTTAAAATTCGATTTGCGGCTAAACTACTTGCCCCAGCGACTTAAAAATTATATATTCGTGATCTTGGAACTGCCACCTTTTAATCCATGTAACGAATGACACGAAAAACTAATTTTAAAAAAAATTGGACATTTTTATCTTTAAACGCGTTTTCCGGCTAAACTATGCGTCCTAGACCCATCAAACTTTACACTTTTTCTGTCCCTTAAAATTCGATTTGCGGCTAAACTACTTGCCCCAGCGACTTAAAAATTATATATTCGTGATCTTGAAACTGCCACCTTTTAATCCATGTAACGAATGACACGAAAAACTAATTTTAAAAAAATTGGACATTTTTATCTTTAAACGCGTTTTCCGGCTAAACTATGCGTCCTAGACCCATCAAATTTTACACTTTTTCTGTCCCTTAAAATTCTATTTGCGGCTAAACTACTTGCCCCAGCGACTTAAAAATTATATATTCGTGATCTTGGAACTGCCACCTTTTAATCCATGTAACGAATGACACGAAAAACTAATTTTAAAAAAATTGGACATTTTTATCTTTAAACGCGTTTTCCGGCTAAACTATGCGTCCTAGACCCATCAAACTTTACACTTTTTCTGTCCCTTAAAATTCGATTTGCGGCTAAACTACTTGCCCCAGCGACTTAAAAATTATATATTCGTGATCTTGGAACTGCCACCTTTTAATCCATGTAACGAATGACACGAAAAACTAATTTTAAAAAAATTGGACATTTTTATCTTTAAACGCGTTTTCCGGCTAAACTATGCGTCCTAGACCCATCAAACTTTACACTTTTTCTGTCCCTTAAAATTCGATTTGCGGATAAACTACTTGCCCCAGCGACTTAAAAATTATATATTCGTGATCTTGGAACTGCCACCCTTTAATCCATGTAACGAATGACACGAAAAACTAATTTTAAAAAAATTGGACATTTTTATCTTTAAACGCGTTTTCCGGCTAAACTATGCGTCCTAGACCCATCAAACTTTACACTTTTTCTGTCCCTTAAAATTCGATTTGCGGCTAAACTACTTGCCCCAGCGACTTAAAAATTATATATTCGTGATCTTGGAACTGCCACCTTTTAATCCATGTAACGAATGACACGAAAAACTAATTTTAAAAAAATTGGACATTTTTATCTTTAAACGCGTTTTCCGGCTAAACTATGCGTCCTAGACCCATCAAACTTTACACTTTTTCTGTCCCTTAAAATTCGATTTGCGGCTAAACTACTTGCCCCAGCGACTTAAAAATTATATATTCGTGATCTTGGAACTGCCACCTTTTAATCCATGTAACGAATGACACGAAAAACTAATTTTAAAAAAATTGGACATTTTTATCTTTAAACGCGTTTTCCGGCTAAACTATGCGTCCTAGACCCATCAAACTTTACACTTTTTCTGTCCCTTAAAATTCGATTTGCGGCTAAACTACTTGCCCCAGCGACTTAAAAATTATATATTCGTGATCTTGGAACTGCCACCTTTTAATTCATGTAACGAATGACACGAAAAACTAATTTTAAAAAAATTGGACATCTTTATCTTTAAACGCGTTTTCCGGCTAAACTATGCGTCCTAGACCCATCAAACTTTACACTTTTTCTGTCCCTTAAAATTCGATTTGCGGCTAAACTACTTGCCCCAGCGACTTAAAAATTATATATTCGTGATCTTGGAACTGCCACCTTTTAATCCATGTAACGAATGACACGAAAAACTAATTTTAAAAAAATTGGACATTTTTATCTTTAAACGCGTTTTCCGGCTAAACTATGCGTCCTAGACCCATCAAACTTTACACTTTTTCTGTCCCTTAAAATTCGATTTGCGGCTAAACTACTTGCCCCAGCGACTTAAAAATTATATATTCGTGATCTTGGAACTGCCACCTTTTAATCCATGTAACGAATGACACGAAAAACTAATTTTAAAAAAATTGGACATTTTTATCTTTAAACGCGTTTTCCGGCTAAACTATGCGTCCTAGACCCATCAAACTTTACACTTTTTCTGTCCCTTAAAATTCGATTTGCGGATAAACTACTTGCCCCAGCGACTTAAAAATTATATATTCGTGATCTTGGAACTGCCACCTTTTAATCCATGTAACGAATGACACGAAAAACTAATTTTAAAAAAATTGGACATTTTTATCTTTAAACGCGTTTTCCGGCTAAACTATGCGTCCTAGACCCATCAAACTTTACACTTTTTCTGTCCCTTAAAATTCGATTTGCGGCTAAACTACTTGCCCCAGCGACTTAAAAATTATATATTCGTGATCTTGGAACTGCCACCTTTTAATCCATGTAACGAATGACACGAAAAACTAATTTTAAAGAAATTGGACATTTTTATCTTTAAACGCGTTTTCCGGCTAAACTATGCGTCCTAGACCCATCAAACTTTACACTTTTTCTGTCCCTTAAAATTCGATTTGCGGCTAAACTACTTGCCCCAGCGACTTAAAAATTATATATTCGTAATCTTGGAACTGCCACCTTTTAATCCATGTAACGAATGACACGAAAAACTAATTTTAAAAAAATTGGACGTTTTTATCTTTAAACGCGTTTTCCGGCTAAACTATGCGTCCTAGACCCATCAAACTTTACACTTTTTCTGTCCCTTAAAATTCGATTTGCGGCTAAACTACTTGCCCCAGCGACTTAAAAATTATATATTCGTGATCTTGGAACTGCCACCTTTTAATCCATGTAACGAATGACACGAAAAACTAATTTTAAAAAAATTGGACATTTTTATCTTTAAACGCGTTTTCCGGCTAAACTATGCGTCCTAGACCCATCAAACTTTACACTTTTTCTGTCCCTTAAAATTCAATTTGCGGCTAAACTACTTGCCCCAGCGACTTAAAAATTATATATTCGTGATTTTGGAACTGCCACCTTTTAATCCATGTAACGAATGACACGAAAAACTAATTTTAAAAAAATTGGACATTTTTATCTTTAAACGCGTTTTCCGGCTAAACTATGCGTCCTAGACCCATCAAACTTTACACTTTTTCTGTCCCTTAAAATTCGATTTGCGGCTAAACTACTTGCCCCAGCGACTTAAAAATTATATATTCGTGATCTTGGAACTGCCACCTTTTAATCCATGTAACGAATGACACGAAAAACTAATTTTAAAAAAATTGGACATTTTTATCTTTAAACGCGTTTTCCGGCTAAACTATGCGTCCTAGACCCATCAAACTTTACACTTTTTCTGTCCCTTAAAATTCGATTTGCGGCTAAACTACTTGCCCCAGCGACTTAAAAATTATATATTCGTGATCTTGGAACTGCCACCTTTTAATCCATGTAACGAATGACACGAAAAACTAATTTTAAAAAAATTGGACATTTTTATCTTTAAACGCGTTTTCCGGCTAAACTATGCGTCCTAGACCCATCAAACTTTACACTTTTTCTGTCCCTTAAAATTCGATTTGCGGCTAAACTACTTGCCCCAGCGACTTAAAAATTATATATTCGTGATCTTGGAACTGCCACCTTTTAATCCATGTAACGAATGACACGAAAAACTAATTTTAAAAAAATTGGACATTTTTATCTTTAAACGCGTTTTCCGGCTAAACTATGCGTCCTAGACCCATCAAACTTTACACTTTTTCTGTCCCTTAAAATTCGATTTGCGGCTAAACTACTTGCCCCAGCGACTTAAAAATTATATATTCGTGATCTTGGAACTGCCACCTTTTAATCCATGTAACGAATGACACGAAAAACTAATTTTAAAAAAATTGGACATTTTTATCTTTAAACGCGTTTTCCGGCTAAACTATGCGTCCTAGACCCATCAAACTTTACACTTTTTCTGTCCCTTAAAATTCGATTTGCGGCTAAACTACTTGCCCCAGCGACTTAAAAATTATATATTCGTGATCTTGGAACTGCCACCTTTTAATCCATGTAACGAATGACACGAAAAACTAATTTTAAAAAAATTGGACATTTTTATCTTTAAACGCGTTTTCCGGCTAAACTATGCGTCCTAGACCCATCAAACTTTACACTTTTTCTGTCCCTTAAAATTCGATTTGCGGCTAAACTACTTGCCCCAGCGACTTAAAAATTATATGTTCGTGATCTTGGAACTGCCACCTTTTAATCCATGTAACGAATGACACGAAAAACTAGTTTTAAAAAAATTGGACATTTTTATCTTTAAACGCGTTTTCCGGCTAAACTATGCGTCCTAGACCCATCAAACTTTACACTTTTTCTGTCCCCTAAAATTCGATTTGCGGCTAAACTACTTGCCCCAGCGACTTAAAAATTATATATTCGTGATCTTGGAACTGCCACCTTTTAATCCATGTAACGAATGACACGAAAAACTAATTTTAAAAAAATTGGACATTTTTATCTTTAAACGCGTTTTCCGGCTAAACTATGCGTCCTAGACCCATCAAACTTTACACTTTTTCTGTCCCTTAAAATTCGATTTGCGGCTAAACTACTTGCCCCAGCGACTTAAAAATTATATATTCGTGATCTTGGAACTGCCACCTTTTAATCCATGTAACGAATGACACGAAAAACTAATTTTAAAAAAATTGGACATTTTTATCTTTAAACGCGTTTTCCGGCTAAACTATGCGTCCTAGACCCATCAAACTTTACACTTTTTCTGTCCCTTAAAATTCGATTTGCGGCTAAACTACTTGCCCCAGCGACTTAAAAATTATATATTCGTGATCTTGGAACTGCCACCTTTTAATCCATGTAACGAATGACACGAAAAACTAATTTTAAAAAAATTGGACATTTTTATCTTTAAACGCGTTTTCCGGCTAAACTATGCGTCCTAGACCCATCAAACTTTACACTTTTTCTGTCCCTTAAAATTCGATTTGCGGCTAAACTACTTGCCCCAGCGACTTAAAAATTATATATTCGTGATCTTGGAACTGCCACCTTTTAATCCATGTAACGAATGACACGAAAAACTAATTTTAAAAAAATTGGACATTTTTATCTTTAAACGCGTTTTCCGGCTAAACTATGCGTCCTAGACCCATCAAACTTTACACTTTTTCTGTCCCTTAAAATTCGATTTGCGGCTAAACTACTTGCCCCAGCGACTTAAAAAGTATATATTCGTGATCTTGGAACTGCCACCTTTTAATCCATGTAACGAATGACACGAAAAACTAATTTAAAAAAAATTGGACATTTTTATCTTTAAACGCGTTTTCCGGCTAAACTATGCGTCCTAGACCCATCAAACTTTACACTTTTTCTGTCCCTTAAAATTCGATTTGCGGCTAAACTACTTGCCCCAGCGACTTAAAAATTATATATTCGTGATCTTGAAACTGCCACCTTTTAATCCATGTAACGAATGACACGAAAAACTAATTTTAAAAAAATTGGACATTTTTATCTTTAAACGCGTTTTCCGGCTAAACTATGCGTCCTAGACCCATCAAACTTTACACTTTTTCTGTCCCTTAAAATTCGATTTGCGGCTAAACTACTTGCCCCAGCGACTTAAAAATTATATATTCGTGACGAATGACACGAAAAACTAATTTTAAAAAAATTGGACATTTTTATCTTTAAACGCGTTTTCCGGCTAAACTATGCGTCCTAGACCCATCAAACTTTACACTTTTTCTGTCCCTTAAAATTCGATTTGCGGCTAAACTACTTGCCCCAGCGACTTAAAAATTATATATTCGTGAGGAATGACACGAAAAACTAATTTTAAAAAAATTGGACATTTTTATCTTTAAACGCGTTTTCCGGCTAAACTATGCGTCCTAGACCCATCAAACTTTACACTTTTTCTGTCCCTTAAAATTCGATTTGCGGCTAAACTACTTGCCCCAGCGACTTAAAAATTATATATTCGTGATCTTGGAACTGCCACCTTTTAATCCATGTAACGAATGACACGAAAAACTAATTTTAAAAAAATTGGACATTTTTATCTTTAAACGCGTTTTCCGGCTAAACTATGCGTCCTAGACCCATCAAACTTTACACTTTTTCTGTCCCTTAAAATTCGATTTGCGGCTAAACTACTTGCCCCAGCGACTTAAAAATTATATATTCGTGATCTTGAAACTGCCACCTTTTAATCCATGTAACGAATGACACGAAAAACTAATTTTAAAAAAATTGGACATTTTTATCTTTAAACGCGTTTTCCGGCTAAACTATGCGTCCTAGACCCATCAAACTTTACACTTTTTCTGTCCCTTAAAATTCGATTTGCGGCTAAACTACTTGCCCCAGCGACTTAAAAATTATATATTCGTGATCTTGGAACTGCCACCTTTTAATCCATGTAACGAATGACACGAAAAACTAATTTTAAAAAAATTGGACATTTTTATCTTTAAACGCGTTTTCCGGCTAAACTATGCGTCCTAGACCCATCAAACTTTACACTTTTTCTGTCCCTTAAAATTCGATTTGCGGCTAAACTACTTGCCCCAGCGACTTAAAAATTATATATTCGTGATCTTGAAACTGCCACCTTTTAATCCATGTAACGAATGACACGAAAAACTAATTTTAAAAAAATTGGACATTTTTATCTTTAAACGCGTTTTCCGGCTAAACTATGCGTCCTAGACCCATCAAACTTTACACTTTTTCTGTCCCTTAAAATTCGATTTGCGGCTAAACTACTTGCCCCAGCGACTTAAAAATTATATATTCGTGATCTTGGAACTGCCACCTTTTAATCCATGTAACGAATGACACGAAAAACTAATTTTAAAAAAATTGGACATTTTTATCTTTAAACGCGTTTTCCGGCTAAACTATGCGTCCTAGACCCATCAAACTTTACACTTTTTCTGTCCCTTAAAATTCGATTTGCGGCTAAACTACTTGCCCCAGCGACTTAAAAATTATATATTCGTGATCTTGAAACTGCCACCTTTTAATCCATGTAACGAATGACACGAAAAACTAATTTTAAAAAAATTGGACATTTTTATCTTTAAACGCGTTTTCCGGCTAAACTATGCGTCCTAGACCCATCAAACTTTACACTTTTTCTGTCCCTTAAAATTCGATTTGCGGCTAAACTACTTGCCCCAGCGACTTAAAAATTATATATTCGTGATCTTGGAACTGCCACCTTTTAATCCATGTAACGAATGACACGAAAAACTAATTTTAAAAAAATTGGACATTTTTATCTTTAAACGCGTTTTCCGGCTAAACTATGCGAACTAGACCCATCAAACTTTACACTTTTTCTGTCCCTTAAAATTCGATTTGCGTCTAAACTACTTGCCCCAGCGACTTAAAAATTATATATTCGTGATCTTGGAACTGCCACCTTTTAATCCATGTAACGAATGACACGAAAAACTAATTTTAAAAAAATTGGACATTTTTATCTTTAAACGCGTTTTCCGGCTAAACTATGCGTCCTAGACCCATCAAACTTTACACTTTTTCTGTCCCTTAAAATTCGATTTGCGGCTAAACTACTTGCCCCACCGACTTAAAAATTATATATTCGTGATCTTGGAACTGCCACCTTTTAATCCATGTAACGAATGACACGAAAAACTAATTTTAAAAAAATTGGACATTTTTATCTTTAAACGCGTTTTCCGGCTAAACTATGCGTCCTAGACCCATCAAACTTTACACTTTTTCTGTCCCTTAAAATTCGATTTGCGGCTAAACTACTTGCCCCAGCGACTTAAAAATTATATATTCGTAATCTTGGAACTGCCACCTTTTAATCCATGTAACGAATGACACGAAAAACTAATTTTAAAAAAATTGGACATTTTTATCTTTAAACGCATTTTCCGGCTAAACTATGCGTCCTAGACCCATCAAACTTTACACTTTTTCTGTCCCTTAAAATTCGATTTGCGGCTAAACTACTTGCCCCAGCGACTTAAAAATTATATATTCGTGATCTTGAAACTGCCACCTTTTAATCCATGTAACGAATGACACGAAAAACTAATTTTAAAAAAATTGGACATTTTTATCTTTAAACGCGTTTTCCGGCTAAACTATGCGTCCTAGACCCATCAAACTTTACACTTTTTCTGTCCCTTAAAATTCGATTTGCGGCTAAACTACTTGCCCCAGCGACTTAAAAATTATATATTCGTGATCTTGGAACTGCCACCTTTTAATCCATGTAACGAATGACACGAAAAACTAATTTTAAAAAAATTGGACATTTTTATCTTTAAACGCGTTTTCCGGCTAAACTATGCGTCCTAGACCCATCAAACTTTACACTTTTTCTGTCCCTTAAAATTCGATTTGCGGCTAAACTACTTGCCCCAGCGACTTAAAAATTATATATTCGTGATCTTGAAACTGCCACCTTTTAATCCATGTAACGAATGACACGAAAAACTAATTTTAAAAAAATTTGACATTTTTATCTTTAAACGCGTTTTCCGGCTAAACTATGCGTCCTAGACCCATCAAACTTTACACTTTTTCTGTCCCTTAAAATTCGATTTGCGGCTAAACTACTTGCCCCAGCGACTTAAAAATTATATATTCGTGATCTTGAAACTGCCACCTTTTAATCCATGTAACGAATGACACGAAAAACTAATTTTAAAAAAATTGGACATTTTTATCTTTAAACGCGTTTTCCGGCTAAACTATGCGAACTAGACCCATCAAACTTTACACTTTTTCTGTCCCTTAAAATTCGATTTGCGGCTAAACTACTTGCCCCAGCGACTTAAAAATTATATATTCGTGATCTTGGAACTGCCACCTTTTAATCCATGTAACGAATGACACGAAAAACTAATTTTAAAAAAATTGGACATTTTTATCTTTAAACGCGTTTTCCGGCTAAACTATGCGTCCTAGACCCATCAAACTTTACACTTTTTCTGTCCCTTAAAATTCGATTTGCGGCTAAACTACTTGCTCCACCGACTTAAAAATTATATATTCGTGATCTTGGAACTGCCACCTTTTAATCCATGTAACGAATGACACGAAAAACTAATTTTAAAAAAATTGGACATTTTTATCTTTAAACGCGTTTTCCGGCTAAACTATGCGTCCTAGACCCATCAAACTTTACACTTTTTCTGTCCCTTAAAATTCGATTTGCGGCTAAACTACTTGCCCCAGCGACTTAAAAATTATATATTCGTGATCTTGGAACTGCCACCTTTTAATCCATGTAACGAATGACACGAAAAACTAATTTTAAAAAAATTGGACATTTTTATCTTTAAACGCGTTTTCCGGCTAAACTATGCGTCCTAGACCCATCAAACTTTACACTTTTTCTGTCCCTTAAAATTCGATTTGCAGCTAAACTACTTGCCCCATCGACTTAAAAATTATATATTCGTGATCTTGGAACTGCCACCTTTTAATCCATGTAACGAATGACACGAAAAACTAATTTTAAAAAAATTGGACATTTTTATCTTTAAACGCGTTTTCCGGCTAAACTATGCGTCCTAGACCCATCAAACTTTACACTTTTTCTGTCCCTTAAAATTCGATTTGCGGCTAAACTACTTGCCCCAGCGACTTAAAAATTATATATTCGTGATCTTGGAACTGCCACCTTTTAATCCATGTAACGAATGACACGAAAAACTAATTTTAAAAAAATTGGACATTTTTATCTTTAAACGCGTTTTCCGGCTAAACTATGCGTCCTAGACCCATCAAACTTTACACTTTTTCTGTCCCTTAAAATTCGATTTGCGGCTAAACTACTTGCCCCAGCGACTTAAAAATTATATATTCGTGATCTTGGAACTGCCACCTTTTAATCCATGTAACGAATGACACGAAAAACTAATTTTAAAAAAATTGGACATTTTTATCTTTAAACGCGTTTTCCGGCTAAACTATGCGTCCTAGACCCATCAAACTTTACACTTTTTCTGTCCCTTAAAATTCGATTTGCGGCTAAACTACTTGCCCCAGCGACTTAAAAATTATATATTCGTGATCTTGGAACTGCCACCTTTTAATCCATGTAACGAATGACACGAAAAACTAATTTTAAAAAAATTGGACATTTTTATCTTTAAACGCGTTTTCCGGCTAAACTATGCGTCCTAGACCCATCAAACTTTACACTTTTTCTGTCCCTTAAAATTCGATTTGCGGCTAAACTACTTGCCCCAGCGACTTAAAAATTATATATTCGTGATCTTGGAACTGCCACCTTTTAATCCATGTAACGAATGACACGAAAAACTAATTTTAAAAAAATTGGACATTTTTATCTTTAAACGCGTTTTCCGGCTAAACTATGCGTCCTAGACCCATCAAACTTTACACTTTTTCTGTCCCTTAAAATTCGATTTGCGGCTAAACTACTTGCCCCAGCGACTTAAAAATTATATATTCGTGATCTTGAAACTGCCACCTTTTAATCCATGTAACGAATGACACGAAAAACTAATTTTAAAAAAATTGGACATTTTTATCTTTAAACGCGTTTTCCGGCTAAACTATGCGTCCTAGACCCATCAAACTTTACACTTTTTCTGTCCCTTAAAATTCGATTTGCGGCTAAACTACTTGCCCCAGCGACTTAAAAATTATATATTCGTGATCTTGGAACTGCCACCTTTTAATCCATGTAACGAATGACACGAAAAACTAATTTTAAAAAAATTGGACATTTTTATCTTTAAACGCGTTTTCCGGCTAAACTATGCGTCCTAGACCCATCAAACTTTACACTTTTTCTGTCCCTTAAAATTCGATTTGCGGCTAAACTACTTGCCCCAGCGACTTAAAAATTATATATTCGTGATCTTGGAACTGCCACCTTTTAATCCATGTAACGAATGACACGAAAAACTAATTTTAAAAAAATTGGACATTTTTATCTTTAAACGCGTTTTCCGGCTAAACTATGCGTCCTAGACCCATCAAACTTTACACTTTTTCTGTCCCTTAAAATTCGATTTGCGGCTAAACTACTTGCCCCAGCGACTTAAAAATTATATATTCGTGATCTTGAAACTGCCACCTTTTAATCCATGTAACGAATGACACGAAAAACTAATTTTAAAAAAATTGGACATTTTTATCTTTAAACGCGTTTTCCGGCTAAACTATGCGTCCTAGACCCATCAAACTTTACACTTTTTCTGTCCCTTAAAATTCGATTTGCGGCTAAACTACTTGTCCCAGCGACTTAAAAATTATATATTCGTGATCTTGAAACTGCCACCTTTTAATCCATGTAACGAATGACACGAAAAACTAATTTTAAAAAAATTGGACATTTTTATCTTTAAACGCGTTTTCCGGCTAAACTATGCGTCCTAGACCCATCAAACTTTACACTTTTTCTGTCCCTTAAAATTCGATTTGCGGCTAAACTACTTGCCCAGCGACTTAAAAATTATATATTCGTGATCTTGGAACTGCCACCTTTTAATCCATGTAACGAATGACACGAAAAACTAATTTTAAAAAAATTGGACATTTTTATCTTTAAACGCGTTTTCCGGCTAAACTATGCGTCCTAGACCCATCAAACTTTACACTTTTTCTGTCCCTTAAAATTCGATTTGCGGCTAAACTACTTTCCCCAGCGACTTAAAAATTATATATTCGTGATCTTGGAACTGCCACCTTTTAATCCATGTAACGAATGACACGAAAAACTAATTTTAAAAAAATTGGACATTTTTATCTTTAAACGCGTTTTCCGGCTAAACTATGCGTCCTAGACCCATCAAACTTTACACTTTTTCTGTCCCTTAAAATTCGATTTGCGGCTAAACTACTTGCCCCAGCGACTTAAAAATTATATATTCGTGATCTTGGAACTGCCACCTTTTAATCCATGTAACGAATGACACGAAAAACTAATTTTAAAAAAATTGGACATTTTTATCTTTAAACGCGTTTTCCGGCTAAACTATGCGTCCTAGACCCATCAAACTTTACACTTTTTCTGTCCCTTAAAATTCGATTTGCGGCTAAACTACTTGCCCCAGCGACTTAAAAATTATATATTCGTGATCTTGAAACTGCCACCTTTTAATCCATGTAACGAATGACACGAAAAACTAATTTTAAAAAAATTGGACATTTTTATCTTTAAACGCGTTTTCCGGCTAAACTATGCGTCCTAGACCCATCAAACTTTACACTTTTTCTGTCCCTTAAAATTCGATTTGCGGCTAAACTACTTGCCCCAGCGACTTAAAAATTATATATTCGTGATCTTGGAACTGCCACCTTTTAATCCATGTAACGAATGACACGAAAAACTAATTTTAAAAAAATTGGACATTTTTATCTTTAAACGCGTTTTCCGGCTAAACTATGCGTCCTAGACCCATCAAACTTTACACTTTTTCTGTCCCTTAAAATTCGATTTGCGGCTAAACTACTTGCCCCAGCGACTTAAAAATTATATATTCGTGATCTTGGAACTGCCACCTTTTAATCCATGTAACGAATGACACGAAAAACTAATTTTAAAAAAATTGGACATTTTTATCTTTAAACGCGTTTTCCGGCTAAGCTATGCGTCCTAGACCCATCAAACTTTACACTTTTTCTGTCCCTTAAAATTCGATTTGCGGCTAAACTACTTGCCCCAGCGACTTAAAAATTATATATTCGTGATCTTGAAACTGCCACCTTTTAATCCATGTAACGAATGACACGAAAAACTAATTTTAAAAAAATTGGACATTTTTATCTTTAAACGCGTTTTCCGGCTAAACTATGCGTCCTAGACCCATCAAACTTTACACTTTTTCTGTCCCTTAAAATTCGATTTGCGGCTAAACTACTTGCCCCAGCGACTTAAAAATTATATATTCGTGATCTTGAAACTGCCACCTTTTAATCCATGTAACGAATGACACGAAAAACTAATTTTAAAAAAATTGGACATTTTTATCTTTAAACGCGTTTTCCGGCTAAACTATGCGTCCTAGACCCATCAAACTTTACACTTTTTCTGTCCCTTAAAATTCGATTTGCGGCTAAACTACTTGCCCCAGCGACTTAAAAATTATATATTCGTGATCTTGGAACTGCCACCTTTTAATCCATGTAACGAATGACACGAAAAACTAATTTTAAAAAAAATTGGACATTTTTATCTTTAAACGCGTTTTCCGGCTAAACTATGCGTCCTAGACCCATCAAACTTTACACTTTTTCTGTCCCTTAAAATTCGATTTGCGGCTAAACTACTTGCCCCAGCGACTTAAAAATTATATATTCGTGATCTTGGAACTGCCACCTTTTAATCCATGTAACGAATGACACGAAAAACTAATTTTAAAAAAATTGGACATTTTTATCTTTAAACGCGTTTTCCGGCTAAACTATGCGTCCTAGACCCATCAAACTTTACACTTTTTCTGTCCCTTAAAATTCGATTTGCGGCTAAACTACTTGCCCCAACGACTTAAAAATTATATATTCGTGATCTTGGAACTGCCACCTTTTAATCCATGTAACGAATGACACGAAAAACTAATTTTAAAAAAATTGGACATTTTTATCTTTAAACGCGTTTTCCGGCTAAACTATGCGTCCTAGACCCATCAAACTTTACACTTTTTCTGTCCCTTAAAATTCGATTTGCGGCTAAACTACTTGCCCCAGCGACTTAAAAATTATATATTCGTGATCTTGGAACTGCCACCTTTTAATCCATGTAACGAATGACACGAAAAACTAATTTTAAAAAAATTGGACATTTTTATCTTTAAACGCGTTTTCCGGCTAAACTATGCGTCCTAGACCCATCAAACTTTACACTTTTTCTGTCCCTTAAAATTCGATTTGCGGCTAAACTACTTGCCCCAGCGACTTAAAAATTATATATTCGTGATCTTGGAACTGCCACCTTTTAATCCATGTAACGAATGACACGAAAAACTAATTTTAAAAAAATTGGACATTTTTATCTTTAAACGCGTTTTCCGGCTAAACTATGCGTCCTAGACCCATCAAACTTTACACTTTTTCTGTCCCTTAAAATTCGATTTGCGGCTAAACTACTTGCCCCAGCGACTTAAAAATTATATATTCGTGATCTTGAAACTGCCACCTTTTAATCCATGTAACGAATGACACGAAAAACTAATTTTAAAAAAATTGGACATTTTTATCTTTAAACGCGTTTTCCGGCTAAACTATGCGTCCTAGACCCATCAAACTTTACACTTTTTCTGTCCCTTAAAATTCGATTTGCGGCTAAACTACTTGCCCCAGCGACTTAAAAATTATATATTCGTGATCTTGGAACTGCCACCTTTTAATCCATGTAACGAATGACACGAAAAACTAATTTTAAAAAAATTGGACATTTTTATCTTTAAACGCGTTTTCCGGCTAAACTATGCGTCCTAGACCCATCAAACTTTACACTTTTTCTGTCCCTTAAAATTCGATTTGCGGCTAAACTACTTGCCCCAGCGACTTAAAAATTATATATTCGTGATCTTGGAACTGCCACCTTTTAATCCATGTAACGAATGACACGAAAAACTAATTTTAAAAAAATTGGACATTTTTATCTTTAAACGCGTTTTCCGGCTAAACTATGCGTCCTAGACCCATCAAACTTTACACTTTTTCTGTCCCTTAAAATTCGATTTGCGGCTAAACTACTTGCCCCAGCGACTTAAAAATTATATATTCGTGATCTTGGAACTGCCACCTTTTAATCCATGTAACGAATGACACGAAAAACTAATTTTAAAAAAATTGGACATTTTTATCTTTAAACGCGTTTTCCGGCTAAACTATGCGTCCTAGACCCATCAAACTTTACACTTTTTCTGTCCCTTAAAATTCGATTTGCGGCTAAACTACTTGCCCCAGCGACTTAAAAATTATATATTCGTGATCTTGGAACTGCCACCTTTTAATCCATGTAACGAATGACACGAAAAACTAATTTTAAAAAAATTGGACATTTTTATCTTTAAACGCGTTTTCCGGCTAAACTATGCGTCCTAGACCCATCAAACTTTACACTTTTTCTGTCCCTTAAAATTCGATTTGCGGCTAAACTACTTGCCCCAGCGACTTAAAAATTATATATTCGTGATCTTGGAACTGCCACCTTTTAATCCATGTAACGAATGACACGAAAAACTAATTTTAAAAAAATTGGACATTTTTATCTTTAAACGCGTTTTCCGGCTAAACTATGCGTCCTAGACCCATCAAACTTTACACTTTTTCTGTCCCTTAAAATTCGATTTGCGGCTAAACTACTTGCCCCAGCGACTTAAAAATTATATATTCGTGATCTTGAAACTGCCACCTTTTAATCCATGTAACGAATGACACGAAAAACTAATTTTAAAAAAATTGGACATTTTTATCTTTAAACGCGTTTTCCGGCTAAACTATGCGTCCTAGACCCATCAAACTTTACACTTTTTCTGTCCCTTAAAATTCGATTTGCGGCTAAACTACTTGCCCCAGCGACTTAAAAATTATATATTCGTGACGAATGACACGAAAAACTAATTTTAAAAAAATTGGACATTTTTATCTTTAAACGCGTTTTCCGGCTAAACTATGCGTCCTAGACCCATCAAACTTTACACTTTTTCTGTCCCTTAAAATTCGATTTGCGGCTAAACTACTTGCCCCAGCGACTTAAAAATTATATATTCGTGACGAATGACACGAAAAACTAATTTTAAAAAAATTGGACATTTTTATCTTTAAACGCGTTTTCCGGCTAAACTATGCGTCCTAGACCCATCAAACTTTACACTTTTTCTGTCCCTTAAAATTCGATTTGCGGCTAAACTACTTGCCCCAGCGACTTAAAAATTATATATTCGTGATCTTGGAACTGCCACCTTTTAATCCATGTAACGAATGACACGAAAAACTAATTTTAAAAAAATTGGACATTTTTATCTTTAAACGCGTTTTCCGGCTAAACTATGCGTCCTAGACCCATCAAACTTTACACTTTTTCTGTCCCTTAAAATTCGATTTGCGGCTAAACTACTTGCCCCAGCGACTTAAAAATTATATATTCGTGATCTTGGAACTGCCACCTTTTAATCCATGTAACGAATGACACGAAAAACTAATTTTAAAAAAATTGGACATTTTTATCTTTAAACGCGTTTTCCGGCTAAACTATGCGTCCTAGACCCATCAAACTTTACACTTTTTCTGTCCCTTAAAATTCGATTTGCGGCTAAACTACTTGCCCCAGCGACTTAAAAATTATATATTCGTGATCTTGGAACTGCCACCTTTTAATCCATGTAACGAATGACACGAAAAACTAATTTTAAAAAAATTGGACATTTTTATCTTTAAACGCGTTTTCCGGCTAAACTATGCGTCCTAGACCCATCAAACTTTACACTTTTTCTGTCCCTTAAAATTCGATTTGCGGCTAAACTACTTGCCCCAGCGACTTAAAAATTATATATTCGTGATCTTGGAACTGCCACCTTTTAATCCATGTAACGAATGACACGAAAAACTAATTTTAAAAAAATTGGACATTTTTATCTTAAAACGCGTTTTCCGGCTAAACTATGCGTCCTAGACCCATCAAACTTTACACTTTTTCTGTCCCTTAAAATTCGATTTGCGGCTAAAATACTTGCCCCAGCGACTTAAAAATTATATATTCGTGATCTTGAAACTGCCACCTTTTAATCCATGTAACGAATGACACGAAAAACTAATTTTAAAAAAATTGGACATTTTTATCTTTAAACGCGTTTTCCGGCTAAACTATGCGTCCTAGACCCATCAAACTTTACACTTTTTCTGTCCCTTAAAATTCGATTTGCGGCTAAACTACTTGCCCCAGCGACTTAAAAATTATATATTCGTGATCTTGGAACTGCCACCTTTTAATCCATGTAACGAATGACACGAAAAACTAATTTTAAAAAAATTGGACATTTTTATCTTTAAACGCGTTTTCCGGCTAAACTATGCGTCCTAGACCCATCAAACTTTACACTTTTTCTGTCCCTTAAAATTCGATTTGCGGCTAAACTACTTGCCCCAGCGACTTAAAAATTATATATTCGTGATCTTGGAACTGCCACCTTTTAATCCATGTAACGAATGACACGAAAAACTAATTTTAAAAAAATTGGACATTTTTATCTTTAAACGCGTTTTCCGGCTAAACTATGCGTCCTAGACCCATCAAACTTTACACTTTTTCTGTCCCTTAAAATTCGATTTGCGGCTAAACTACTTGCCCCAGCGACTTAAAAATTATATATTCGTGATCTTGGAACTGCCACCTTTTAATCCATGTAACGAATGACACGAAAAACTAATTTTAAAAAAATTGGACATTTTTATCTTTAAACGCGTTTTCCGGCTAAACTATGCGTCCTAGACCCATCAAACTTTACACTTTTTCTGTCCCTTAAAATTCGATTTGCGGCTAAACTACTTGCCCCAGCGACTTAAAAATTATATATTCGTGATCTTGGAACTGCCACCTTTTAATCCATGTAACGAATGACACGAAAAACTAATTTTAAAAAAATTGGACATTTTTATCTTTAAACGCGTTTTCCGGCTAAACTATGCGTCCTAGACCCATCAAACTTTACACTTTTTCTGTCCCTTAAAATTCGATTTGCGGCTAAACTACTTGCCCCAGCGACTTAAAAATTTTATATTCGTGATCTTGGAACTGCCACCTTTTAATCCATGTAACGAATGACACGAAAAACTAATTTTAAAAAAATTGGACATTTTTATCTTTAAACGCGTTTTCCGGCTAAACTATGCGTCCTAGACCCATCAAACTTTACACTTTTTCTGTCCCTTAAAATTCGATTTGCGGCTAAACTACTTGCCCCAGCGACTTAAAAATTATATATTCGTGATCTTGGAACTGCCACCTTTTAATCCATGTAACGAATGACACGAAAAACTAATTTTAAAAAAATTGGACATTTTTATCTTTAAACGCGTTTTCCGGCTAAACTATGCGTCCTAGACCCATCAAACTTTACACTTTTTCTGTCCCTTAAAATTCGATTTGCGGCTAAACTACTTGCCCCAGCGACTTAAAAATTATATATTCGTGACGAATGACACGAAAAACTAATTTTAAAAAAATTGGACATTTTTATCTTTAAACGCGTTTTCCGGCTAAACTATGCGTCCTAGACCCATCAAACTTTACACTTTTTCTGTCCCTTAAAATTCGATTTGCGGCTAAACTACTTGCCCCAGCGACTTAAAAATTATATATTCGTGACGAATGACACGAAAAACTAATTTTAAAAAAATTGGACATTTTTATCTTTAAACGCGTTTTCCGGCTAAACTATGCGTCCTAGACCCATCAAACTTTACACTTTTTCTGTCCCTTAAAATTCGATTTGCGGCTAAACTACTTGCCCCAGCGACTTAAAAATTATATATTCGTGATCTTGGAACTGCCACCTTTTAATCCATGTAACGAATGACACGAAAAACTAATTTTAAAAAAATTGGACATTTTTATCTTTAAACGCGTTTTCCGGCTAAACTATGCGTCCTAGACCCATCAAACTTTACACTTTTTCTGTCCCTTAAAATTCGATTTGCGCCTAAACTACTTGCCCCAGCGACTTAAAAATTATATATTCGTGATCTTGAAACTGCCACCTTTTAATCCATGTAACGAATGACACGAAAAACTAATTTTAAAAAAATTGGACATTTTTATCTTTAAACGCGTTTTCCGGCTAAACTATGCGTCCTAGACCCATCAAACTTTACACTTTTTCTGTCCCTTAAAATTCGATTTGCGGCTAAACTACTTGCCCCAGCGACTTAAAAATTATATATTCGTGATCTTGGAACTGCCACCTTTTAATCCATGTAACGAATGACACGAAAAACTAATTTTAAAAAAATTGGACATTTTTATCTTTAAACGCGTTTTCCGGCTAAACTATGCGTCCTAGACCCATCAAACTTTACACTTTTTCTGTCCCTTAAAATTCGATTTGCGGCTAAACTACTTGCCCCAGCGACTTAAAAATTATATATTCGTGATCTTGGAACTGCCACCTTTTAATCCATGTAACGAATGACACGAAAAACTAATTTTAAAAAAATTGGACATTTTTATCTTTAAACGCGTTTTCCGGCTAAACTATGCGTCCTAGACCCATCAAACTTTACACTTTTTCTGTCCCTTAAAATTCGATTTGCGGCTAAACTACTTGCCCCAGCGACTTAAAAATTATATATTCGTGATCTTGGAACTGCCACCTTTTAATCCATGTAACGAATGACACGAAAAACTAATTTTAAAAAAATTGGACATTTTTATCTTTAAACGCGTTTTCCGGCTAAACTATGCGTCCTAGACCCATCAAACTTTACACTTTTTCTGTCCCTTAAAATTCGATTTGCGGCTAAACTACTTGCCCCAGCGACTTAAAAATTATATATTCGTGATCTTGGAACTGCCACCTTTTAATCCATGTAACGAATGACACGAAAAACTAATTTTAAAAAAATTGGACATTTTTATCTTTAAACGCGTTTTCCGGCTAAACTATGCGTCCTAGACCCATCAAACTTTACACTTTTTCTGTCCCTTAAAATTCGATTTGCGGCTAAACTACTTGCCCCAGCGACTTAAAAATTATATATTCGTGATCTTGGAACTGCCACCTTTTAATCCATGTAACGAATGACACGAAAAACTAATTTTAAAAAAATTGGACATTTTTATCTTTAAACGCGTTTTCCGGCTAAACTATGCGTCCTAGACCCATCAAACTTTACACTTTTTCTGTCCCTTAAAATTCGATTTGCGGCTAAACTACTTGCCCCAGCGACTTAAAAATTATATATTCGTGATCTTGGAACTGCCACCTTTTAATCCATGTAACGAATGACACGAAAAACTAATTTTAAAAAAATTGGACATTTTTATCTTTAAACGCGTTTTCCGGCTAAACTATGCGTCCTAGACCCATCAAACTTTACACTTTTTCTGTCCCTTAAAATTCGATTTGCGGCTAAACTACTTGCCCCAGCGACTTAAAAATTATATATTCGTGATCTTGGAACTGCCACCTTTTAATCCATGTAACGAATGACACGAAAAACTAATTTTAAAAAAATTGGACATTTTTATCTTTAAACGCGTTTTCCGGCTAAACTATGCGTCCTAGACCCATCAAACTTTACACTTTTTCTGTCCCTTAAAATTCGATTTGCGGCTAAACTACTTGCCCCAGCGACTTAAAAATTATATATTCGTGATCTTGGAACTGCCACCTTTTAATCCATGTAACGAATGACACGAAAAACTAATTTTAAAAAAATTGGACATTTTTATCTTTAAACGCGTTTTCCGGCTAAACTATGCGTCCTAGACCCATCAAACTTTACACTTTTTCTGTCCCTTAAAATTCGATTTGCGGCTAAACTACTTGCCCCAGCGACTTAAAAATTATATATTCGTGATCTTGGAACTGCCACCTTTTAATCCATGTAACGAATGACGCGAAAAACTAATTTTAAAAAAATTGGGCATTTTTATCTTTAAACGCGTTTTCCGGCTAAACTATGCGTCCTAGACCCATCAAACTTTACACTTTTTCTGTCCCTTAAAATTCGATTTGCGGCTAAACTACTTGCCCCAGCGACTTAAAAATTATATATTCGTGATCTTGGAACTGCCACCTTTTAATCCATGTAACGAATGACACGAAAAACTAATTTTAAAAAAATTGGACATTTTTATCTTTAAACGCGTTTTCCGGCTAAACTATGCGTCCTAGATCCATCAAACTTTACACTTTTTCTGTCCCTTAAAATTCGATTTGCGGCTAAACTACTTGCCCCAGCGACTTAAAAATTATATATTCGTGATCTTGGAACTGCCACCTTTTAATCCATGTAACGAATGACACGAAAAACTAATTTTAAAAAAATTGGACATTTTTATCTTTAAACGCGTTTTCCGGCTAAACTATGCGTCCTAGACCCATCAAACTTTACACTTTTTCTGTCCCTTAAAATTCGATTTGCGGCTAAACTACTTGCCCCAGCGACTTAAAAATTATATATTCGTGATCTTGAAACTGCCACCTTTTAATCCATGTAACGAATGACACGAAAAACTAATTTTAAAAAAATTGGACATTTTTATCTTTAAACGCGTTTTCCGGCTAAACTATGCGTCCTAGACCCATCAAACTTTACACTTTTTCTGTCCCTTAAAATTCGATTTGCGGCTAAACTACTTGCCCCAGCGACTTAAAAATTATATATTCGTGATCTTGGAACTGCCACCTTTTAATCCATGTAACGAATGACACGAAAAACTAATTTTAAAAAAATTGGACATTTTTATCTTTAAACGCGTTTTCCGGCTAAACTATGCGTCCTAGACCCATCAAACTTTACACTTTTTCTGTCCCTTAAAATTCGATTTGCGGCTAAACTACTTGCCCCAGCGACTTAAAAATTATATATTCGTGATCTTGGAACTGCCACCTTTTAATCCATGTAACGAATGACACGAAAAACTAATTTTAAAAAAATTGGACATTTTTATCTTTAAACGCGTTTTCCGGCTAAACTATGCGTCCTAGACCCATCAAACTTTACACTTTTTCTGTCCCTTAAAATTCGATTTGCGGCTAAACTACTTGCCCAAGCGACTTAAAAATTATATATTCGAGATCTTGGAACTGCCACCTTTTAATCCATGTAACGAATGACACGAAAAACTAATTTTAAAAAAATTGGACATTTTTATCTTTAAACGCGTTTTCCGGCTAAACTATGCGTCCTAGACCCATCAAACTTTACACTTTTTCTGTCCCTTAAAATTCGATTTGCGGCTAAACTACTTGCCCCAGCGACTTAAAAATTATATATTCGTGATCTTGGAACTGCCACCTTTTAATCCATGTAACGAATGACACGAAAAACTAATTTTAAAAAAATTGGACATTTTTATCTTTAAACGCGTTTTCCGGCTAAACTATGCGTCCTAGACCCATCAAACTTTACACTTTTTCTGTCCCTTAAAATTCGATTTGCGGCTAAACTACTTGCCCCAGCGACTTAAAAATTATATATTCGTGATCTTGGAACTGCCACCTTTTAATCCATGTAACGAATGACACGAAAAACTAATTTTAAAAAAATTGGACATTTTTATCTTTAAACGCGTTTTCCGGCTAAACTATGCGTCCTAGACCCATCAAACTTTACACTTTTTCTGTCCCTTAAAATTCGATTTGCGGCTAAACTACTTGCCCCAGCGACTTAAAAATTATATATTCGTGATCTTGGAACTGCCACCTTTTAATCCATGTAACGAATGACACGAAAAACTAATTTTAAAAAAATTGGACATTTTTATCTTTAAACGCGTTTTCCGGCTAAACTATGCGTCCTAGACCCATCAAACTTTACACTTTTTCTGTCCCTTAAAATTCGATTTGCGGCTAAACTACTTGCCCCAGCGACTTAAAAATTATATATTCGTGATCTTGGAACTGCCACCTTTTAATCCATGTAACGAATGACACGAAAAACTAATTTTAAAAAAATTGGACATTTTTATCTTTAAACGCGTTTTCCGGCTAAACTATGCGTCCTAGACCCATCAAACTTTACACTTTTTCTGTCCCTTAAAATTCGATTTGCGGCTAAACTACTTGCCCCAGCGACTTAAAAATTATATATTCGTGATCTTGGAACTGCCACCTTTTAATCCATGTAACGAATGACACGAAAAACTAATTTTAAAAAAATTGGACATTCTTATCTTTAAACGCGTTTTCCGGCTAAACTATGCGTCCTAGACCCATCAAACTTTAAACTTTTTCTGTCCCTTAAAATTCGATTTGCGGCTAAACTACTTGCCCCAGCGACTTAAAAATTATATATTCGTGATCTTGGAACTGCCACCTTTTAATCCATGTAACGAATGACACGAAAAACTAATTTTAAAAAAATTGGACATTTTTATCTTTAAACGCGTTTTCCGGCTAAACTATGCGTCCTAGACCCATCAAACTTTACACTTTTTCTGTCCCTTAAAATTCGATTTGCGGCTAAACTACTTGCCCCAGCGACTTAAAAATTATATATTCGTGATCTTGGAACTGCCACCTTTTAATCCATGTAACGAATGACACGAAAAACTAATTTTAAAAAAAAATGGACATTTTTATCTTTAAACGCGTTTTCCGGCTAAACTATGCGTCCTAGACCCATCAAACTTTACACTTTTTCTGTCCCTTAAAATTCGATTTGCGGCTAAACTACTTGCCCCAGCGACTTAAAAATTATATATTCGTGATCTTGGAACTGCCACCTTTTAATCCATGTAACGAATGACACGAAAAACTAATTTTAAAAAAATTGGACATTTTTATCTTTAAACGCGTTTTCCGGCTAAACTATGCGTCCTAGACCCATCAAACTTTACACTTTTTCTGTCCCTTAAAATTCGATTTGCGGCTAAACTACTTGCCCCAGCGACTTAAAAATTATATATTCGTGATCTTGGAACTGCTACCTTTTAATCCATGTAACGAATGACACGAAAAACTAATTTTAAAAAAATTGGACATTTTTATCTTTAAACGCGTTTTCCGGCTAAACTATGCGTCCTAGACCCATCAAACTTTACACTTTTTCTGTCCCTTAAAATTCGATTTGCGGCTAAACTACTTGCCCCAGCGACTTAAAAATTATATATTCGTGATCTTGGAACTGCCACCTTTTAATCCATGTAACGAATGACACGAAAAACTAATTTTAAAAAAATTGGACATTTTTATCTTTAAACGCGTTTTCCGGCTAAACTATGCGTCCTAGACCCATCAAACTTTACACTTTTTCCGTCCCTTAAAATTCGATTTGCGGCTAAACTACTTGCCCCAGCGACTTAAAAATTATATATTCGTGATCTTGGAACTGCCACCTTTTAATCCATGTAACGAATGACACGAAAAACTAATTTTAAAAAAATTTGACATTTTTATCTTTAAACGCGTTTTCCGGCTAAACTATGCGTCCTAGACCCAGCAAACTTTACACTTTTTCTGTCCCTCAAAATTCGATTTGCGGCTAAACTACTTGCCCCAGCGACTTAAAAATTATATATTCGTGATCTTGGAACTGCCACCTTTTAATCCATGTAACGAATGACACGAAAAACTAATTTTAAAAAAATTGGACATTTTTATCTTTAAACGCGTTTTCCGGCTAAACTATGCGTCCTAGACCCATCAAACTTTACACTTTTTCTGTCCCTTAAAATTCGATTTGCGGCTAAACTACTTGCCCCAGCGACTTAAAAATTATATATTCGTGATCTTGGAACTGCCACCTTTTAATCCATGTAACGAATGACACGAAAAACTAATTTAAAAAAAAATTGGACATTTTTATCTTTAAACGCGTTTTCCGGCTAAACTATGCGTCCTAGACCCATCAAACTTTACACTTTTTCTGTCCCTTAAAATTCGATTTGCGGCTAAACTACTTGCCCCAGCGACTTAAAAATTATATATTCGTGATCTTGGAACTGCCACCTTTTAATCCATGTAACGAATGACACGAAAAACTAATTTTAAAAAAATTGGACATTTTTATCTTTAAACGCGTTTTCCGGCTAAACTATGCGTCCTAGACCCATCAAACTTTACACTTTTTCTGTCCCTTAAAATTCGATTTGCGGCTAAACTACTTGCCCCAGCGACTTAAAAATTATATATTCGTGATCTTGGAACTGCCACCTTTTAATCCATGTAACGAATGACACGAAAAACTAATTTTAAAAAAATTGGACATTTTTATCTTTAAACGCGTTTTCCGGCTAAACTATGCGTCCTAGACCCATCAAACTTTACACTTTTTCTGTCCCTTAAAATTCGATTTGCGGCTAAACTACTTGCCCCAGCGACTTAAAAATTATATATTCGTGATCTTGGAACTGCCACCTTTTAATCCATGTAACGAATGACACGAAAAACTAATTTTAAAAAAATTGGACATTTTTATCTTTAAACGCGTTTTCCGGCTAAACTATGCGTCCTAGACCCATCAAACTTTACACTTTTTCCGTCCCTTAAAATTCGATTTGCGGCTAAACTACTTGCCCCAGCGACTTAAAAATTATATATTCGTGATCTTGGAACTGCCACCTTTTAATCCATGTAACGAATGACACGAAAAACTAATTTTAAAAAAATTGGACATTTTTATCTTTAAACGCGTTTTCCGGCTAAACTATGCGTCCTAGACCCATCAAACTTTACACTTTTTCTGTCCCTTAAAATTCGATTTGCGGCTAAACTACTTGCCCCAGCGACTTAAAAATTATATATTCGTGATCTTGGAACTGCCACCTTTTAATCCATGTAACGAATGACACGAAAAACTAATTTTAAAAAAATTGGACATTTTTATCTTTAAACGCGTTTTCCGGCTAAACTATGCGTCCTAGACCCATCAAACTTTACACTTTTTCTGTCCCTTAAAATTCGATTTGCGGCTAAACTACTTGCCCCAGATACTTAAAAATTATATATTCGTGATCTTGGAACTGCCACCTTTTAATCCATGTAACGAATGACACGAAAAACTAATTTTAAAAAAATTGGACATTTTTATCTTTTCCGTCCCTTAAAATTCGATTTGCGGCTAAACTACTTGCCCCAGCGACTTAAAAATTATATATTCGTGATCTTGGAACTGCCACCTTTTAATCCATGTAACGAATGACACGAAAAACTAATTTTAAAAAAATTGGACATTTTTATCTTTAAACGCGTTTTCCGGCTAAACTATGCGTCCTAGACCCATCAAACTTTACACTTTTTCTGTCCCTTAAAATTCGATTTGCGGCTAAACTACTTGCCCCAGCGACTTAAAAATTATATATTCGTGATCTTGGAACTGCCACCTTTTAATCCATGTAACGAATGACACGAAAAACTAATTTTAAAAAAATTGGACATTTTTATCTTTAAACGCGTTTTCCGGCTAAACTATGCGTCCTAGACCCATCAAACTTTACACTTTTTCTGTCCCTTAAAATTCGATTTGCGGCTAAACTACTTGCCCCAGCGACTTAAAAATTATATATTCGTGATCTTGGAACTGCCACCTTTTAATCCATGTAACGAATGACACGAAAAACTAATTTTAAAAAAAATGGACATTTTTATCTTTAAACGCGTTTTCCGGCTAAACTATGCGTCCTAGACCCATCAAACTTTACACTTTTTCTGTCCCTTAAAATTCGATTTGCGGCTAAACTACTTGCCCCAGCGACTTAAAAATTATATATTCGTGATCTTGGAACTGCCACCTTTTAATCCATGTAACGAATGACACGAAAAACTAATTTTAAAAAAATTGGACATTTTTATCTTTAAACGCGTTTTCCGGCTAAACTATGCGTCCTAGACCCATCAAACTTTACACTTTTTCTGTCCCTTAAAATTCGATTTGCGGCTAAACTACTTGCCCCAGCGACTTAAAAATTATATATTCGTGATCTTGGAACTGCCACCTTTTAATCCATGTAACGAATGACACGAAAAACTAATTTTAAAAAAATTGGACATTTTTATCTTTAAACGCGTTTTCCGGCTAAACTATGCGTCCTAGACCCATCAAACTTTACACTTTTTCCGTCCCTTAAAATTCGATTTGCGGCTAAACTACTTGCCCCAGCGACTTAAAAATTATATATTCGTGATCTTGGAACTGCCACCTTTTAATCCATGTAACGAATGACACGAAAAACTAATTTTAAAAAAATTTGACATTTTTATCTTTAAACGCGTTTTCCGGCTAAACTATGCGTCCTAGACCCATCAAACTTTACACTTTTTCTGTCCCTTAAAATTCGATTTGCGGCTAAACTACTTGCCCCAGCGACTTAAAAATTATATATTCGTGATCTTGGAACTGCCACCTTTTAATCCATGTAACGAATGACACGAAAAACTAATTTTAAAAAAATTGGACATTTTTATCTTTAAACGCGTTTTCCGGCTAAACTATGCGTCCTAGACCCATCAAACTTTACACTTTTTCTGTCCCTTAAAATTCGATTTGCGGCTAAACTACTTGCCCCAGCGACTTAAAAATTATATATTCGTGATCTTGGAACTGCCACCTTTTAATCCATGTAACGAATGACACGAAAAACTAATTTAAAAAAAAATTGGACATTTTTATCTTTAAACGCGTTTTCCGGCTAAACTATGCGTCCTAGACCCATCAAACTTTACACTTTTTCTGTCCCTTAAAATTCGATTTGCGGCTAAACTACTTGCCCCAGCGACTTAAAAATTATATATTCGTGATCTTGGAACTGCCACCTTTTAATCCATGTAACGAATGACACGAAAAACTAATTTTAAAAAAATTGGACATTTTTATCTTTAAACGCGTTTTCCGGCTAAACTATGCGTCCTAGACCCATCAAACTTTACACTTTTTCTGTCCCTTAAAATTCGATGTGCGGCTAAACTACTTGCCCCAGCGACTTAAAAATTATATATTCGTGATCTTGGAACTGCCACCTTTTAATCCATGTAACGAATGACACGAAAAACTAATTTTAAAAAAATTGGACATTTTTATCTTTAAACGCGTTTTCCGGCTAAACTATGCGTCCTAGACCCATCAAACTTTACACTTTTTCTGTCCCTTAAAATTCGATTTGCGGCTAAACTACTTGCCCCAGCGACTTAAAAATTATATATTCGTGATCTTGGAACTGCCACCTTTTAATCCATGTAACGAATGACACGAAAAACTAATTTTAAAAAAATTGGACATTTTTATCTTTAAACGCGTTTTCCGGCTAAACTATGCGTCCTAGACCCATCAAACTTTACACTTTTTCCGTCCCTTAAAATTCGATTTGCGGCTAAACTACTTGCCCCAGCGACTTAAAAATTATATATTCGTGATCTTGGAACTGCCACCTTTTAATCCATGTAACGAATGACACGAAAAACTAATTTTAAAAAAATTGGACATTTTTATCTTTAAACGCGTTTTCCGGCTAAACTATGCGTCCTAGACCCATCAAACTTTACACTTTTTCTGTCCCTTAAAATTCGATTTGCGGCTAAACTACTTGCCCCAGCGACTTAAAAATTATATATTCGTGATCTTGGAACTGCCACCTTTTAATCCATGTAACGAATGACACGAAAAACTAATTTTAAAAAATTGGACATTTTTATCTTTAAACGCGTTTTCCGGCTAAACTATGCGTCCTAGACCCATCAAACTTTACACTTTTTCTGTCCCTTAAAATTCGATTTGCGGCTAAACTACTTGCCCCAGATACTTAAAAATTATATATTCGTGATCTTGGAACTGCCACCTTTTAATCCATGTAACGAATGACACGAAAAACTAATTTTAAAAAAATTGGACATTTTTATCTTTTCCGTCCCTTAAAATTCGATTTGCGGCTAAACTACTTGCCCCAGCGACTTAAAAATTATATATTCGTGATCTTGGAACTGCCACCTTTTAATCCATGTAACGAATGACACGAAAAACTAATTTTAAAAAAATTGGACATTTTTATCTTTAAACGCGTTTTCCGGCTAAACTATGCGTCCTAGACCCATCAAACTTTACACTTTTTCTGTCCCTTAAAATTCGATTTGCGGCTAAACTACTTGCCCCAGCGACTTAAAAATTATATATTCGTGATCTTGGAACTGCCACCTTTTAATCCATGTAACGAATGACACGAAAAACTAATTTTAAAAAAATTGGACATTTTTATCTTTAAACGCGTTTTCCGGCTAAACTATGCGTCCTAGACCCATCAAACTTTACACTTTTTCTGTCCCTTAAAATTCGATTTGCGGCTAAACTACTTGCCCCAGCGACTTAAAAATTATATATTCGTGATCTTGGAACTGCCACCTTTTAATCCATGTAACGAATGACACGAAAAACTAATTTTAAAAAAATTGGACATTTTTATCTTTAAACGCGTTTTCCGGCTAAACTATGCGTCCTAGACCCATCAAACTTTACACTTTTTCTGTCCCTTAAAATTCGATTTGCGGCTAAACTACTTGCCCCAGCGACTTAAAAATTATATATTCGTGATCTTGGAACTGCCACCTTTTAATCCATGTAACGAATGACACGAAAAACTAATTTTAAAAAAATTGGACATTTTTATCTTTAAACGCGTTTTCCGGCTAAACTATGCGTCCTAGACCCATCAAACTTTACACTTTTTCTGTCCCTTAAAATTCGATTTGCGGCTAAACTACTTGCCCCAGCGACTTAAAAATTATATATTCGTGATCTTGGAACTGCCACCTTTTAATCCATGTAACGAATGACACGAAAAACTAATTTTAAAAAAATTGGACATTTTTATCTTTAAACGCGTTTTCCGGCTAAACTATGCGTCCTAGACCCATCAAACTTTACACTTTTTCCGTCCCTTAAAATTCGATTTGCGGCTAAACTACTTGCCCCAGCGACTTAAAAATTATATATTCGTGATCTTGGAACTGCCACCTTTTAATCCATGTAACGAATGACACGAAAAACTAATTTTAAAAAAATTTGACATTTTTATCTTTAAACGCGTTTTCCGGCTAAACTATGCGTCCTAGACCCAGCAAACTTTACACTTTTTCTGTCCCTTAAAATTCGATTTGCGGCTAAACTACTTGCCCCAGCGACTTAAAAATTATATATTCGTGATCTTGGAACTGCCACCTTTTAATCCATGTAACGAATGACACGAAAAACTAATTTTAAAAAAATTGGACATTTTTATCTTTAAACGCGTTTTCCGGCTAAACTATGCGTCCTAGACCCATCAAACTTTACACTTTTTCTGTCCCTTAAAATTCGATTTGCGGCTAAACTACTTGCCCCAGCGACTTAAAAATTATATATTCGTGATCTTGGAACTGCCACCTTTTAATCCATGTAACGAATGACACGAAAAACTAATTTAAAAAAAAATTGGACATTTTTATCTTTAAACGCGTTTTCCGGCTAAACTATGCGTCCTAGACCCATCAAACTTTACACTTTTTCTGTCCCTTAAAATTCGATTTGCGGCTAAACTACTTGTCCCAGCGACTTAAAAATTATATATTCGTGATCTTGGAACTGCCACCTTTTAATCCATGTAACGAATGACACGAAAAACTAATTTTAAAAAAATTGGACATTTTTATCTTTAAACGCGTTTTCCGGCTAAACTATGCGTCCTAGACCCATCAAACTTTACACTTTTTCTGTCCCTTAAAATTCGATTTGCGGCTAAACTACTTGCCCCAGCGACTTAAAAATTATATATTCGTGATCTTGGAACTGCCACCTTTTAATCCATGTAACGAATGACACGAAAAACTAATTTTAAAAAAATTGGACATTTTTATCTTTAAACGCGTTTTCCGGCTAAACTATGCGTCCTAGACCCATCAAACTTTACACTTTTTCTGTCCCTTAAAATTCGATTTGCGGCTAAACTACTTGCCCCAGCGACTTAAAAATTATATATTCGTGATCTTGGAACTGCCACCTTTTAATCCATGTAACGAATGACACGAAAAACTAATTTTAAAAAAATTGGACATTTTTATCTTTAAACGCGTTTTCCGGCTAAACTATGCGTCCTAGACCCATCAAACTTTACACTTTTTCTGTCCCTTAAAATTCGATTTGCGGCTAAACTACTTGCCCCAGATACTTAAAAATTATATATTCGTGATCTTGGAACTGCCACCTTTTAATCCATGTAACGAATGACACGAAAAACTAATTTTAAAAAAATTGGACATTTTTATCTTTTCCGTCCCTTAAAATTCGATTTGCGGCTAAACTACTTGCCCCAGCGACTTAAAAATTATATATTCGTGATCTTGGAACTGCCACCTTTTAATCCATGTAACGAATGACACGAAAAACTAATTTTAAAAAAATTGGACATTTTTATCTTTAAACGCGTTTTCCGGCTAAACTATGCGTCCTAGACCCATCAAACTTTACACTTTTTCTGTCCCTTAAAATTCGATTTGCGGCTAAACTACTTGCCCCAGCGACTTAAAAATTATATATTCGTGATCTTGGAACTGCCACCTTTTAATCCATGTAACGAATGACACGAAAAACTAATTTTAAAAAAATTGGACATTTTTATCTTTAAACGCGTTTTCCGGCTAAACTATGCGTCCTAGACCCATCAAACTTTACACTTTTTCTGTCCCTTAAAATTCGATTTGCGGCTAAACTACTTGCCCCAGCGACTTAAAAATTATATATTCGTGATCTTGGAACTGCCACCTTTTAATCCATGTAACGAATGACACGAAAAACTAATTTTAAAAAAATTGGACATTTTTATCTTTAAACGCGTTTTCCGGCTAAACTATGCGTCCTAGACCCATCAAACTTTACACTTTTTCTGTCCCTTAAAATTCGATTTGCGGCTAAACTACTTGCCCCAGCGACTTAAAAATTATATATTCGTGATCTTGGAACTGCCACCTTTTAATCCATGTAACGAATGACACGAAAAACTAATTTTAAAAAAATTGGACATTTTTATCTTTAAACGCGTTTTCCGGCTAAACTATGCGTCCTAGACCCATCAAACTTTACACTTTTTCTGTCCCTTAAAATTCGATTTGCGGCTAAACTACTTGCCCCAGCGACTTAAAAATTATATATTCGTGATCTTGGAACTGCCACCTTTTAATCCATGTAACGAATGACACGAAAAACTAATTTTAAAAAAATTGGACATTTTTATCTTTAAACGCGTTTTCCGGCTAAACTATGCGTCCTAGACCCATCAAACTTTACACTTTTTCTGTCCCTTAAAATTCGATTTGCGGCTAAACTACTTGCCCCAGCGACTTAAAAATTATATATTCGTGATCTTGGAACTGCCACCTTTTAATCCATGTAACGAATGACACGAAAAACTAATTTTAAAAAAATTGGACATTTTTATCTTTAAACGCGTTTTCCGGCTAAACTATGCGTCCTAGACCCATCAAACTTTACACTTTTTCTGTCCCTTAAAATTCGATTTGCGGCTAAACTACTTGCCCCAGCGACTTAAAAATTATATATTCGTGATCTTGGAACTGCCACCTTTTAATCCATGTAACGAATGACACGAAAAACTAATTTTAAAAAAATTGGACATTTTTATCTTTAAACGCGTTTTCCGGCTAAACTATGCGTCCTAGACCCATCAAACTTTACACTTTTTCCGTCCCTTAAAATTCGATTTGCGGCTAAACTACTTGCCCCAGCGACTTAAAAATTATATATTCGTGATCTTGGAACTGCCACCTTTTAATCCATGTAACGAATGACACGAAAAACTAATTTTAAAAAAATTGGACATTTTTATCTTTAAACGCGTTTTCCGGCTAAACTATGCGTCCTAGACCCATCAAACTTTACACTTTTTCTGTCCCTTAAAATTCGATTTGCGGCTAAACTACTTGCCCCAGCGACTTAAAAATTATATATTCGTGATCTTGGAACTGCCACCTTTTAATCCATGTAACGAATGACACGAAAAACTAATTTTAAAAAAATTGGACATTTTTATCTTTAAACGCGTTTTCCGGCTAAACTATGCGTCCTAGACCCATCAAACTTTACACTTTTTCTGTCCCTTAAAATTCGATTTGCGGCTAAACTACTTGCCCCAGCGACTTAAAAATTATATATTCGTGATCTTGGAACTGCCACCTTTTAATCCATGTAACGAATGACACGAAAAACTAATTTTAAAAAAATTGGACATTTTTATCTTTTCCGTCCCTTAAAATTCGATTTGCGGCTAAACTACTTGCCCCAGCGACTTAAAAATTATATATTCGTGATCTTGGAACTGCCACCTTTTAATCCATGTAACGAATGACACGAAAAACTAATTTTAAAAAAATTGGACATTTTTATCTTTAAACGCGTTTTCCGGCTAAACTATGCGTCCTAGACCCATCAAACTTTACACTTTTTCTGTCCCTTAAAATTCGATTTGCGGCTAAACTACTTGCCCCAGCGACTTAAAAATTATATATTCGTGATCTTGGAACTGCCACCTTTTAATCCATGTAACGAATGACACGAAAAACTAATTTTAAAAAAATTGGACATTTTTATCTTTAAACGCGTTTTCCGGCTAAACTATGCGTCCTAGACCCATCAAACTTTACACTTTTTCTGTCCCTTAAAATTCGATTTGCGGCTAAACTACTTGCCCCAGCGACTTAAAAATTATATATTCGTGATCTTGGAACTGCCACCTTTTAATCCATGTAACGAATGACACGAAAAACTAATTTTAAAAAAATTGGACATTTTTATCTTTAAACGCGTTTTCCGGCTAAACTATGCGTCCTAGACCCATCAAACTTTACACTTTTTCTGTCCCCTAAAATTCGATTTGCGGCTAAACTACTTGCCCCAGCGACTTAAAAATTATATATTCGTGATCTTGGAACTGCCACCTTTTAATCCATGTAACGAATGACACGAAAAACTAATTTTAAAAAAATTGGACATTTTTATCTTTAAACGCGTTTTCCGGCTAAACTATGCGTCCTAGACCCATCAAACTTTACACTTTTTCTGTCCCTTAAAATTCGATTTGCGGCTAAACTACTTGCCCCAGCGACTTAAAAATTATATATTCGTGATCTTGGAACTGCCACCTTTTAATCCATGTAACGAATGACACGAAAAACTAATTTTAAAAAAATTGGACATTTTTATCTTTAAACGCGTTTTCCGGCTAAACTATGCGTCCTAGACCCATCAAACTTTACACTTTTTCTGTCCCTTAAAATTCGATTTGCGGCTAAACTACTTGCCCCAGCGACTTAAAAATTATATATTCGTGATATTGGAACTGCCACCTTTTAATCCATGTAACGAATGACACGAAAAACTAATTTTAAAAAAATTGGACATTTTTATCTTTAAACGCGTTTTCCGGCTAAACTATGCGTCCTAGACCCATCAAACTTTAAACTTTTTCTGTCCCTTAAAATTCGATTTGCGGCTAAACTACTTGCCCCAGCGACTTAAAAATTATATATTCGTGATCTTGGAACTGCCACCTTTTAATCCATGTAACGAATGACACGAAAAACTAATTTTAAAAAAATTGGATATTTTTATCTTTAAACGCGTTTTCCGGCTAAACTATGCGTCCTAGACCCATCAAACTTTACACTTTTTCTGTCCCTTAAAATTCGATTTGCGGCTAAACTACTTGCCCCAGCGACTTAAAAATTATATATTCGTGATCTTGGAACTGCCACCTTTTAATCCATGTAACGAATGACACGAAAAACTAATTTTAAAAAAATTGGACATTTTTATCTTTAAACGCGTTTTCCGGCTAAACTATGCGTCCTAGACCCATCAAACTTTACACTTTTTCTGTCCCTTAAAATTCGATTTGCGGCTAAACTACTTGCCCCAGCGACTTAAAAATTATATATTCGTGATCTTGGAACTGCCACCTTTTAATCCATGTAACGAATGACACGAAAAACTAATTTTAAAAAAATTGGACATTTTTATCTTTAAACGCGTTTTCCGGCTAAACTATGCGTCCTAGACCCATCAAACTTTACACTTTTTCTGTCCCTTAAAATTCGATTTGCGGCTAAACTACTTGCCCCAGCGACTTAAAAATTATATATTCGTGATCTTGGAACTGCCACCTTTTAATCCATGTAACGAATGACACGAAAAACTAATTTTAAAAAAATTGGACATTTTTATCTTTAAACGCGTTTTCCGGCTAAACTATGCGTCCTAGACCCATCAAACTTTACACTTTTTCTGTCCCTTAAAATTCGATTTGCGGCTAAACTACTTGCCCCAGCGACTAAAAATTATATATTCGTGATCTTGGAACTGCCACCTTTTAATCCATGTAACGAATGACACGAAAAACTAATTTTAAAAAAATTGGACATTTTTATCTTTAAACGCGTTTTCCGGCTAAACTATGCGTCCTAGACCCATCAAACTTTACACTTTTTCTGTCCCTTAAAATTCGATTTGCGGCTAAACTACTTGCCCCAGCGACTTAAAAATTATATATTCGTGATCTTGAAACTGCCACCTTTTAATCCATGTAACGAATGACACGAAAAACTAATTTTGAAAAAATTGGACATTTTTATCTTTAAACGCGTTTTCCGGCTAAACTATGCGTCCTAGACCCATCAAACTTTACACTTTTTCTGTCCCTTAAAATTCGATTTGCGGCTAAACTACTTGCCCCAGCGACTTAAAAATTATATATTCGTGATCTTGGAACTGCCACCTTTTAATCCATGTAACGAATGACACGAAAAACTAATTTTAAAAAAATTGGACATTTTTATTTTTAAACGCTTTTTCCGGCTAAACTATGCGTCCTAGACCCATCAAACTTTACACTTTTTCTGTCCCTTAAAATTCGATTTGCGGCTAAACTACTTGCCCCAGCGACTTAAAAATTATATATTCGTGATCTTGGAACTGCCACCTTTTAATCCATGTAACGAATGACACGAAAAACTAATTTTAAAAAAATTGGACATTTTTATCTTTAAACGCGTTTTCCGGCTAAACTATGCGTCCTAGACCCATCAAACTTTACACTTTTTCTGTCCCTTAAAATTCGATTTGCGGCTAAACTACTTGCCCCAGCGACTTAAAAATTATATATTCGTGATCTTGGAACTGCCACCTTTTAATCCATGTAACGAATGACACGAAAAACTAATTTTAAAAAAATTGGACATTTTTATCTTTAAACGCGTTTTCCGGCTAAACTATGCGTCCTAGACCCATCAAACTTTACACTTTTTCTGTCCCTTAAAATTCGATTTGCGGCTAAACTACTTGCCCCAGCGACTTAAAAATTATATATTCGTGATCTTGAAACTGCCACCTTTTAATCCATGTAACGAATGACACGAAAAACTAATTTTAAAAAAATTGGACATTTTTATCTTTAAACGCGTTTTCCGGCTAAACTATGCGTCCTAGACCCATCAAACTTTACACTTTTTCTGTCCCTTAAAATTCGATTTGCGGCTAAACTACTTGCCCCAGCGACTTAAAAATTATATATTCGTGATCTTGGAACTGCCACCTTTTAATCCATGTAACGAATGACACGAAAAACTAGTTTTAAAAAAATTGGACATTTTTATCTTTAAACGCGTTTTCCGGCTAAACTATGCGTCCTAGACCCATCAAACTTTACACTTTTTCTGTCCCTTAAAATTCGATTTGCGGCTAAACTACTTGCCCCAGCGACTTAAAAATTATATATTCGTGATCTTGGAACTGCCACCTTTTAATCCATGTAACGAATGACACGAAAAACTAATTTTAAAAAAATTGGACATTTTTATCTTTAAACGCGTTTTCCGGCTAAACTATGCGTCCTAGACCCATCAAACTTTACACTTTTTCTGTCCCTTAAAATTCGATTTGCGGCTAAACTACTTGCCCCAGCGACTTAAAAATTATATATTCGTGATCTTGAAACTGCCACCTTTTAATCCATGTAACGAATGACACGAAAAACTAATTTTAAAAAAATTGGACATTTTTATCTTTAAACGCGTTTTCCGGCTAAACTATGCGTCCTAGACCCATCAAACTTTACACTTTTTCTGTCCCTTAAAATTCGATTTGCGGCTAAACTACTTGCCCCAGCGACTTAAAAATTATATATTCGTGATCTTGGAACTGCCACCTTTTAATCCATGTAACGAATGACACGAAAAACTAATTTTAAAAAAATTGGACATTTTTATCTTTAAACGCGTTTTCCGGCTAAACTATGCGTCCTAGACCCATCAAACTTTACACTTTTTCTGTCCCTTAAAATTCGATTTGCGGCTAAACTACTTGCCCCAGCGACTTAAAAATTATATATTCGTGATCTTGGAACTGCCACCTTTTAATCCATGTAACGAATGACACGAAAAACTAATTTTAAAAAAATTGGACATTTTTATCTTTAAACGCGTTTTCCGGCTAAACTATGCGTCCTAGACCCATCAAACTTTACACTTTTTCTGTCCCTTAAAATTCGATTTGCGGCTAAACTACTTGCCCCAGCGACTTAAAAATTATATATTCGTGATCTTGGAACTGCCACCTTTTAATCCATGTAACGAATGACACGAAAAACTAATTTTAAAAAAATTGGACATTTTTATCTTTAAACGCGTTTTCCGGCTAAACTATGCGTCCTAGACCATCAAACTTTACACTTTTTCTGTCCCTTAAAATTCGATTTGCGGCTAAACTACTTGCCCCAGCGACTTAAAAATTATATATTCGTGATCTTGGAACTGCCACCTTTTAATCCATGTAACGAATGACACGAAAAACTAATTTTAAAAAAATTGGACATTTTTATCTTTAAACGCGTTTTCCGGCTAAACTATGCGTCCTAGACCCATCAAACTTTACACTTTTTCTGTCCCTTAAAATTCGATTTGCGGCTAAACTACTTGCCCCAGCGACTTAAAAATTATATATTCGTGATCTTGGAACTGCCACCTTTTAATCCATGTAACGAATGACACGAAAAACTAATTTTAAAAAAATTGGACATTTTTATCTTTAAACGCGTTTTCCGGCTAAACTATGCGTCCTAGACCCATCAAACTTTACACTTTTTCTGTCCCTTAAAATTCGATTTGCGGCTAAACTACTTGCCCCAGCGACTTAAAAATTATATATTCGTGATCTTGGAACTGCCACCTTTTAATCCATGTAACGAATGACACGAAAAACTAATTTTAAAAAAATTGGACATTTTTATTTTTAAACGCGTTTTCCGGCTAAACTATGCGTCCTAGACCCATCAAACTTTACACTTTTTCTGTCCCTTAAAATTCGATTTGCGGCTAAACTACTTGCCCCAGCGACTTAAAAATTATATATTCGTGATCTTGGAACTGCCACCTTTTAATCCATGTAACGAATGACACGAAAAACTAATTTTAAAAAAATTGGACATTTTTATCTTTAAACGCGTTTTCCGGCTAAACTATGCGTCCTAGACCCATCAAACTTTACACTTTTTCTGTCCCTTAAAATTCGATTTGCGGCTAAACTACTTGCCCCAGCGACTTAAAAATTATATATTCGTGATCTTGGAACTGCCACCTTTTAATCCATGTAACGAATGACACGAAAAACTAATTTTAAAAAAATTGGACATTTTTATCTTTAAACGCGTTTTCCGGCTAAACTATGCGTCCTAGACCCATCAAACTTTACACTTTTTCTGTCCCTTAAAATTCGATTTGCGGCTAAACTACTTGCCCCAGCGACTTAAAAATTATATATTCGTGATCTTGAAACTGCCACCTTTTAATCCATGTAAAGAATGACACGAAAAACTAATTTTAAAAAAATTGGACATTTTTATCTTTAACGCGTTTTCCGGCTAAACTATGCGTCCTAGACCCATCAAACTTTACACTTTTTCTGTCCCTTAAAATTCGATTTGCGGCTAAACTACTTGCCCCAGCGACTTAAAAATTATATATTCGTGATCTTGGAACTGCCACCTTTTAATCCATGTAACGAATGACACGAAAAACTAGTTTTAAAAAAATTGGACATTTTTATCTTTAAACGCGTTTTCCGGCTAAACTATGCGTCCTAGACCCATCAAACTTTACACTTTTTCTGTCCCTTAAAATTCGATTTGCGGCTAAACTACTTGCCCCAGCGACTTAAAAATTATATATTCGTGATCTTGGAACTGCCACCTTTTAATCCATGTAACGAATGACACGAAAAACTAATTTTAAAAAAATTGGACATTTTTATCTTTAAACGCGTTTTCCGGCTAAACTATGCGTCCTAGACCCATCAAACTTTACACTTTTTCTGTCCCTTAAAATTCGATTTGCGGCTAAACTACTTGCCCCAGCGACTTAAAAATTATATATTCGTGATCTTGAAACTGCCACCTTTTAATCCATGTAACGAATGACACGAAAACTAATTTTAAAAAAATTGGACATTTTTATCTTTAAACGCGTTTTCCGGCTAAACTATGCGTCCTAGACCCATCAAACTTTACACTTTTTCTGTCCCTTAAAATTCGATTTGCGGCTAAACTACTTGCCCCAGCGACTTAAAAATTATATATTCGTGATCTTGGAACTGCCACCTTTTAATCCATGTAACGAATGACACGAAAAACTAATTTTAAAAAAATTGGACATTTTTATCTTTAAACGCGTTTTCCGGCTAAACTATGCGTCCTAGACCCATCAAACTTTACACTTTTTCTGTCCCTTAAAATTCGATTTGCGGCTAAACTACTTGCCCCAGCGACTTAAAAATTATATATTCGTGATCTTGGAACTGCCACCTTTTAATCCATGTAACGAATGACACGAAAAACTAATTTTAAAAAAATTGGACATTTTTATCTTTAAACGCGTTTTCCGGCTAAACTATGCGTCCTAGACCCATCAAACTTTACACTTTTTCTGTCCCTTAAAATTCGATTTGCGGCTAAACTACTTGCCCCAGCGACTTAAAAATTATATATTCGTGATCTTGGAACTGCCACCTTTTAATCCATGTAACGAATGACACGAAAAACTAATTTTAAAAAAATTGGACATTTTTATCTTTAAACGCGTTTTCCGGCTAAACTATGCGTCCTAGACCCATCAAACTTTACACTTTTTCTGTCCCTTAAAATTCGATTTGCGGCTAAACTACTTGCCCCAGCGACTTAAAATTATATATTCGTGATCTTGGAACTGCCACCTTTTAATCCATGTAACGAATGACACGAAAAACTAATTTTAAAAAAATTGGACATTTTTATCTTTAAACGCGTTTTTCCGGCTAAACTATGCGTCCTAGACCCATCAAACTTTACACTTTTTCTGTCCCTTAAAATTCGATTTGCGGCTAAACTACTTGCCCCAGCGACTTAAAAATTATATATTCGTGATCTTGGAACTGCCACCTTTTAATCCATGTAACGAATGACACGAAAAACTAATTTTAAAAAAATTGGACATTTTTATCTTTAAACGCGTTTTCCGGCTAAACTATGCGTCCTAGACCCATCAAACTTTACACTTTTTCTGTCCCTTAAAATTCGATTTGCGGCTAAACTACTTGCCCCAGCGACTTAAAAATTATATATTCGTGATCTTGAAACTGCCACCTTTTAATCCATGTAACGAATGACACGAAAAACTAATTTTAAAAAAATTGGACATTTTTATCTTTAAACGCGTTTTCCGGCTAAACTATGCGTCCTAGACCCATCAAACTTTACACTTTTTCTGTCCCTTAAAATTCGATTTGCGGCTAAACTACTTGCCCCAGCGACTTAAAAATTATATATTCGTGATCTTGGAACTGCCACCTTTTAATCCATGTAACGAATGACACGAAAAACTAATTTTAAAAAAATTGGACATTTTTATCTTTAAACGCGTTTTCCGGCTAAACTATGCGTCCTAGACCCATCAAACTTTACACTTTTTCTGTCCCTTAAAATTCGATTTGCGGCTAAACTACTTGCCCCAGCGACTTAAAAATTATATATTCGTGATCTTGGAACTGCCACCTTTTAATCCATGTAACGAATGACACGAAAAACTAATTTTAAAAAAATTGGACATTTTTATCTTTAAACGCGTTTTCCGGCTAAACTATGCGTCCTAGACCCATCAAACTTTACACTTTTTCTGTCCCTTAAAATTCGATTTGCGGCTAAACTACTTGCCCCAGCGACTTAAAAATTATATATTCGTGATCTTGGAACTGCCACCTTTTAATCCATGTAACGAATGACACGAAAAACTAATTTTAAAAAAATTGGACATTTTTATCTTTAAACGCGTTTTCCGGCTAAACTATGCGTCCTAGACCCATCAAACTTTACACTTTTTCTGTCCCTTAAAATTCGATTTGCGGCTAAACTACTTGCCCCAGCGACTTAAAAATTATATATTCGTGATCTTGGAACTGCCACCTTTTAATCCATGTAACGAATGACACGAAAAACTAATTTTAAAAAAAATTGGACATTTTTATCTTTAAACGCGTTTTCCGGCTAAACTATGCGTCCTAGACCCATCAAACTTTACACTTTTTCTGTCCCTTAAAATTCGATTTGCGGCTAAACTACTTGCCCCAGCGACTTAAAAATTATATATTCGTGATCTTGGAACTGCCACCTTTTAATCCATGTAACGAATGACACGAAAAACTAATTTTAAAAAAATTGACATTTTTATCTTTAAACGCGTTTTCCGGCTAAACTATGCGTCCTAGACCCATCAAACTTTACACTTTTTCTGTCCCTTAAAATTCGATTTGCGGCTAAACTACTTGCCCCAGCGACTTAAAAATTATATATTCGTGATCTTGAAACTGCCACCTTTTATTCCATGTAACGAATGACACGAAAAACTAATTTTAAAAAAATTGGACATTTTTATCTTTAAACGCGTTTTCCGGCTAAACTATGCGTCCTAGACCCATCAAACTTTACACTTTTTCTGTCCCTTAAAATTCGATTTGCGGCTAAACTACTTGCCCCAGCGACTTAAAAATTATATATTCGTGATCTTGGAACTGCCACCTTTTAATCCATGTAACGAATGACACGAAAAACTAATTTTAAAAAAATTGGACATTTTTATCTTTAAACGCGTTTTCCGGCTAAACTATGCGTCCTAGACCCATCAAACTTTACACTTTTTCTGTCCCTTAAAATTCGATTTGCGGCTAAACTACTTGCCCCAGCGACTTAAAAAATTATATATTCGTGATCTTGGAACTGCCACCTTTTAATCCATGTAACGAATGACACGAAAAACTAATTTTAAAAAATTGGACATTTTTATCTTTAAACGCGTTTTCCGGCTAAACTATGCGTCCTAGACCCATCAAACTTTACACTTTTTCTGTCCCTTAAAATTCGATTTGCGGCTAAACTACTTGCCCCAGCGACTTTAAAAATTATATATTCGTGATCTTGGAACTGCCACCTTTTAATCCATGTAACGAATGACACGAAAAACTAATTTTAAAAAAATTGGACATTTTTATCTTTAAACGCGTTTTCCGGCTAAACTATGCGTCCTAGACCCATCAAACTTTACACTTTTTCTGTCCCTTAAAATTCGATT
>CAJVCO010000097.1:0-60296 GCA_910595825.1 Philhelius pedissequus
AGAATAGAATAGAATAGAATAGAATAGAATAGACTAGAATAGAATAGAATAGAATAGAATAGAATAGAATAGAATAGAATAGAATAGAATAGAATAGAATAGAATAGAATAGAATAGAATAGAATAGAATAGAATAGAATAGAATAGAATAGAATAGAATAGAATAGAATAGAATAGAATAGAATAGAATAGAATAGAATAGAATAGAATAGAATAGAATAGAATAGAATAGACTAGAATAGAATAGAATAGAATAGAATAGAATAGAATAGAATAGAATAGAATAGAATAGAATAGAATAGAATAGAATAGAATAGAATAGAATAGAATACAATAGAATAGAATAGAATACAATAGAATAGAATAGAATAGAATAGAATCGAATAGAATAGAATAGAATAGAATAGAATAGAATAGAATAGAATAGAATAGAATAGAATAGAATAGAATAGAATAGAATAGAATAGAATAGAATAGAATAGAATAGAATAGAATAGAATAGAATAGAATAGAATAGAATAGAATAGAATAGAATAGAATAGAATAGAATAGAATAGAATAGAATAGAATAGAATAGAATAGAATAGAATAGAATAGAATAGAATAGAATAGAATAGAATAGAATAGAATAGAATAGAATAGAATAGAATAGAATAGAATAGAATAGAATAGAATAGAATAGAATAGAATAGAATAGAATAGAATAGAATAGAATAGAATAGAATAGAATAGAATAGAATAGAATAGAATAGAATAGAATAGAATAGAATAGAATAGAATAGAATAGAATAGAATAGAATAGAATAGAATAGAATAGAATAGAATAGAATAGAATAGAATAGAATAGAATAGAATAGAATAGAATAGAATAGAATAGAATAGAATAGAATAGAATAGAATAGAATAGAATAGAATAGAATAGAATAGAATAGAATAGAATAGAATAGAATAGAATAGAATAGAATAGAATAGAATAGAATAGAATAGAATAGAATAGAATAGAATAGAATAGAATAGAATAGAATAGAATAGAATAGAATAGAATAGAATAGAATAGAATAGAATAGAATAGAATAGAATAGAATAGAATAGAATAGAATAGAATAGAATAGAATAGAATAGAATAGAATAGAATAGAATAGAATAGAATAGAATAGAATAGAATAGAATAGAATAGAATAGAATAGAATAGAATAGAATAGAATAGAATAGAATAGAATAGAATAGAATAGAATAGAATAGAATAGAATAGAATAGAATAGAATAGAATAGAATAGAATAGAATAGAATAGAATAGAATAGAATAGAATAGAATAGAATAGAATAGAATAGAATAGAATAGAATAGAATAGAATAGAATAGAATAGAATAGAATAGAATAGAATAGAATAGAATAGAATAGAATAGAATAGAATAGAATAGAATAGAATAGAATAGAATAGAATAGAATAGAATAGAATAGAATAGAATAGAATAGAATAGAATAGAATAGAATAGAATAGAATAGAATAGAATAGAATAGAATAGAATAGAATAGAATAGAATAGAATAGAATAGAATAGAATAGAATAGAATAGAATAGAATAGAATAGAATAGAATAGAATAGAATAGAATAGAATAGAATAGAATAGAATAGAATAGAATAGAATAGAATAGAATAGAATAGAATAGAATAGAATAGAATAGAATAGAATAGAATAGAATAGAATAGAATAGAATAGAATAGAATAGAATAGAATAGAATAGAATAGAATAGAATAGAATAGAATAGAATAGAATAGAATAGAATAGAATAGAATAGAATAGAATAGAATAGAATAGAATAGAATAGAATAGAATAGAATAGAATAGAATAGAATAGAATAGAATAGAATAGAATAGAATAGAATAGAATAGAATAGAATAGAATAGAATAGAATAGAATAGAATAGAATAGAATAGAATAGAATAGAATAGAATAGAATAGAATAGAATAGAATAGAATAGAATAGAATAGAATAGAATAGAATAGAATAGAATAGAATAGAATAGAATAGAATAGAATAGAATAGAATAGAATAGAATAGAATAGAATAGAATAGAATAGAATAGAATAGAATAGAATAGAATAGAATAGAATAGAATAGAATAGAATAGAATAGAATAGAATAGAATAGAATAGAATAGAATAGAATAGAATAGAATAGAATAGAATAGAATAGAATAGAATAGAATAGAATAGAATAGAATAGAATAGAATAGAATAGAATAGAATAGAATAGAATAGAATAGAATAGAATAGAATAGAATAGAATAGAATAGAATAGAATAGAATAGAATAGAATAGAATAGAATAGAATAGAATAGAATAGAATAGAATAGAATAGAATAGAATAGAATAGAATAGAATAGAATAGAATAGAATAGAATAGAATAGAATAGAATAGAATAGAATAGAATAGAATAGAATAGAATAGAATAGAATAGAATAGAATAGAATAGAATAGAATAGAATAGAATAGAATAGAATAGAATAGAATAGAATAGAATAGAATAGAATAGAATAGAATAGAATAGAATAGAATAGAATAGAATAGAATAGAATAGAATAGAATAGAATAGAATAGAATAGAATAGAATAGAATAGAATAGAATAGAATAGAATAGAATAGAATAGAATAGAATAGAATAGAATAGAATAGAATAGAATAGAATAGAATAGAATAGAATAGAATAGAATAGAATAGAATAGAATAGAATAGAATAGAATAGAATAGAATAGAATAGAATAGAATAGAATAGAATAGAATAGAATAGAATAGAATAGAATAGAATAGAATAGAATAGAATAGAATAGAATAGAATAGAATAGAATAGAATAGAATAGAATAGAATAGAATAGAATAGAATAGAATAGAATAGAATAGAATAGAATAGAATAGAATAGAATAGAATAGAATAGAATAGAATAGAATAGAATAGAATAGAATAGAATAGAATAGAATAGAATAGAATAGAATAGAATAGAATAGAATAGAATAGAATAGAATAGAATAGAATAGAATAGAATAGAATAGAATAGAATAGAATAGAATAGAATAGAATAGAATAGAATAGAATAGAATAGAATAGAATAGAATAGAATAGAATAGAATAGAATAGAATAGAATAGAATAGAATAGAATAGAATAGAATAGAATAGAATAGAATAGAATAGAATAGAATAGAATAGAATAGAATAGAATAGAATAGAATAGAATAGAATAGAATAGAATAGAATAGAATAGAATAGAATAGAATAGAATAGAATAGAATAGAATAGAATAGAATAGAATAGAATAGAATAGAATAGAATAGAATAGAATAGAATAGAATAGAATAGAATAGAATAGAATAGAATAGAATAGAATAGAATAGAATAGAATAGAATAGAATAGAATAGAATAGAATAGAATAGAATAGAATAGAATAGAATAGAATAGAATAGAATAGAATAGAATAGAATAGAATAGAATAGAATAGAATAGAATAGAATAGAATAGAATAGAATAGAATAGAATAGAATAGAATAGAATAGAATAGAATAGAATAGAATAGAATAGAATAGAATAGAATAGAATAGAATAGAATAGAATAGAATAGAATAGAATAGAATAGAATAGAATAGAATAGAATAGAATAGAATAGAATAGAATAGAATAGAATAGAATAGAATAGAATAGAATAGAATAGAATAGAATAGAATAGAATAGAATAGAATAGAATAGAATAGAATAGAATAGAATAGAATAGAATAGAATAGAATAGAATAGAATAGAATAGAATAGAATAGAATAGAATAGAATAGAATAGAATAGAATAGAATAGAATAGAATAGAATAGAATAGAATAGAATAGAATAGAATAGAATAGAATAGAATAGAATAGAATAGAATAGAATAGAATAGAATAGAATAGAATAGAATAGAATAGAATAGAATAGAATAGAATAGAATAGAATAGAATAGAATAGAATAGAATAGAATAGAATAGAATAGAATAGAATAGAATAGAATAGAATAGAATAGAATAGAATAGAATAGAATAGAATAGAATAGAATAGAATAGAATAGAATAGAATAGAATAGAATAGAATAGAATAGAATAGAATAGAATAGAATAGAATAGAATAGAATAGAATAGAATAGAATAGAATAGAATAGAATAGAATAGAATAGAATAGAATAGAATAGAATAGAATAGAATAGAATAGAATAGAATAGAATAGAATAGAATAGAATAGAATAGAATAGAATAGAATAGAATAGAATAGAATAGAATAGAATAGAATAGAATAGAATAGAATAGAATAGAATAGAATAGAATAGAATAGAATAGAATAGAATAGAATAGAATAGAATAGAATAGAATAGAATAGAATAGAATAGAATAGAATAGAATAGAATAGAATAGAATAGAATAGAATAGAATAGAATAGAATAGAATAGAATAGAATAGAATAGAATAGAATAGAATAGAATAGAATAGAATAGAATAGAATAGAATAGAATAGAATAGAATAGAATAGAATAGAATAGAATAGAATAGAATAGAATAGAATAGAATAGAATAGAATAGAATAGAATAGAATAGAATAGAATAGAATAGAATAGAATAGAATAGAATAGAATAGAATAGAATAGAATAGAATAGAATAGAATAGAATAGAATAGAATAGAATAGAATAGAATAGAATAGAATAGAATAGAATAGAATAGAATAGAATAGAATAGAATAGAATAGAATAGAATAGAATAGAATAGAATAGAATAGAATAGAATAGAATAGAATAGAATAGAATAGAATAGAATAGAATAGAATAGAATAGAATAGAATAGAATAGAATAGAATAGAATAGAATAGAATAGAATAGAATAGAATAGAATAGAATAGAATAGAATAGAATAGAATAGAATAGAATAGAATAGAATAGAATAGAATAGAATAGAATAGAATAGAATAGAATAGAATAGAATAGAATAGAATAGAATAGAATAGAATAGAATAGAATAGAATAGAATAGAATAGAATAGAATAGAATAGAATAGAATAGAATAGAATAGAATAGAATAGAATAGAATAGAATAGAATAGAATAGAATAGAATAGAATAGAATAGAATAGAATAGAATAGAATAGAATAGAATAGAATAGAATAGAATAGAATAGAATAGAATAGAATAGAATAGAATAGAATAGAATAGAATAGAATAGAATAGAATAGAATAGAATAGAATAGAATAGAATAGAATAGAATAGAATAGAATAGAATAGAATAGAATAGAATAGAATAGAATAGAATAGAATAGAATAGAATAGAATAGAATAGAATAGAATAGAATAGAATAGAATAGAATAGAATAGAATAGAATAGAATAGAATAGAATAGAATAGAATAGAATAGAATAGAATAGAATAGAATAGAATAGAATAGAATAGAATAGAATAGAATAGAATAGAATAGAATAGAATAGAATAGAATAGAATAGAATAGAATAGAATAGAATAGAATAGAATAGAATAGAATAGAATAGAATAGAATAGAATAGAATAGAATAGAATAGAATAGAATAGAATAGAATAGAATAGAATAGAATAGAATAGAATAGAATAGAATAGAATAGAATAGAATAGAATAGAATAGAATAGAATAGAATAGAATAGAATAGAATAGAATAGAATAGAATAGAATAGAATAGAATAGAATAGAATAGAATAGAATAGAATAGAATAGAATAGAATAGAATAGAATAGAATAGAATAGAATAGAATAGAATAGAATAGAATAGAATAGAATAGAATAGAATAGAATAGAATAGAATAGAATAGAATAGAATAGAATAGAATAGAATAGAATAGAATAGAATAGAATAGAATAGAATAGAATAGAATAGAATAGAATAGAATAGAATAGAATAGAATAGAATAGAATAGAATAGAATAGAATAGAATAGAATAGAATAGAATAGAATAGAATAGAATAGAATAGAATAGAATAGAATAGAATAGAATAGAATAGAATAGAATAGAATAGAATAGAATAGAATAGAATAGAATAGAATAGAATAGAATAGAATAGAATAGAATAGAATAGAATAGAATAGAATAGAATAGAATAGAATAGAATAGAATAGAATAGAATAGAATAGAATAGAATAGAATAGAATAGAATAGAATAGAATAGAATAGAATAGAATAGAATAGAATAGAATAGAATAGAATAGAATAGAATAGAATAGAATAGAATAGAATAGAATAGAATAGAATAGAATAGAATAGAATAGAATAGAATAGAATAGAATAGAATAGAATAGAATAGAATAGAATAGAATAGAATAGAATAGAATAGAATAGAATAGAATAGAATAGAATAGAATAGAATAGAATAGAATAGAATAGAATAGAATAGAATAGAATAGAATAGAATAGAATAGAATAGAATAGAATAGAATAGAATAGAATAGAATAGAATAGAATAGAATAGAATAGAATAGAATAGAATAGAATAGAATAGAATAGAATAGAATAGAATAGAATAGAATAGAATAGAATAGAATAGAATAGAATAGAATAGAATAGAATAGAATAGAATAGAATAGAATAGAATAGAATAGAATAGAATAGAATAGAATAGAATAGAATAGAATAGAATAGAATAGAATAGAATAGAATAGAATAGAATAGAATAGAATAGAATAGAATAGAATAGAATAGAATAGAATAGAATAGAATAGAATAGAATAGAATAGAATAGAATAGAATAGAATAGAATAGAATAGAATAGAATAGAATAGAATAGAATAGAATAGAATAGAATAGAATAGAATAGAATAGAATAGAATAGAATAGAATAGAATAGAATAGAATAGAATAGAATAGAATAGAATAGAATAGAATAGAATAGAATAGAATAGAATAGAATAGAATAGAATAGAATAGAATAGAATAGAATAGAATAGAATAGAATAGAATAGAATAGAATAGAATAGAATAGAATAGAATAGAATAGAATAGAATAGAATAGAATAGAATAGAATAGAATAGAATAGAATAGAATAGAATAGAATAGAATAGAATAGAATAGAATAGAATAGAATAGAATAGAATAGAATAGAATAGAATAGAATAGAATAGAATAGAATAGAATAGAATAGAATAGAATAGAATAGAATAGAATAGAATAGAATAGAATAGAATAGAATAGAATAGAATAGAATAGAATAGAATAGAATAGAATAGAATAGAATAGAATAGAATAGAATAGAATAGAATAGAATAGAATAGAATAGAATAGAATAGAATAGAATAGAATAGAATAGAATAGAATAGAATAGAATAGAATAGAATAGAATAGAATAGAATAGAATAGAATAGAATAGAATAGAATAGAATAGAATAGAATAGAATAGAATAGAATAGAATAGAATAGAATAGAATAGAATAGAATAGAATAGAATAGAATAGAATAGAATAGAATAGAATAGAATAGAATAGAATAGAATAGAATAGAATAGAATAGAATAGAATAGAATAGAATAGAATAGAATAGAATAGAATAGAATAGAATAGAATAGAATAGAATAGAATAGAATAGAATAGAATAGAATAGAATAGAATAGAATAGAATAGAATAGAATAGAATAGAATAGAATAGAATAGAATAGAATAGAATAGAATAGAATAGAATAGAATAGAATAGAATAGAATAGAATAGAATAGAATAGAATAGAATAGAATAGAATAGAATAGAATAGAATAGAATAGAATAGAATAGAATAGAATAGAATAGAATAGAATAGAATAGAATAGAATAGAATAGAATAGAATAGAATAGAATAGAATAGAATAGAATAGAATAGAATAGAATAGAATAGAATAGAATAGAATAGAATAGAATAGAATAGAATAGAATAGAATAGAATAGAATAGAATAGAATAGAATAGAATAGAATAGAATAGAATAGAATAGAATAGAATAGAATAGAATAGAATAGAATAGAATAGAATAGAATAGAATAGAATAGAATAGAATAGAATAGAATAGAATAGAATAGAATAGAATAGAATAGAATAGAATAGAATAGAATAGAATAGAATAGAATAGAATAGAATAGAATAGAATAGAATAGAATAGAATAGAATAGAATAGAATAGAATAGAATAGAATAGAATAGAATAGAATAGAATAGAATAGAATAGAATAGAATAGAATAGAATAGAATAGAATAGAATAGAATAGAATAGAATAGAATAGAATAGAATAGAATAGAATAGAATAGAATAGAATAGAATAGAATAGAATAGAATAGAATAGAATAGAATAGAATAGAATAGAATAGAATAGAATAGAATAGAATAGAATAGAATAGAATAGAATAGAATAGAATAGAATAGAATAGAATAGAATAGAATAGAATAGAATAGAATAGAATAGAATAGAATAGAATAGAATAGAATAGAATAGAATAGAATAGAATAGAATAGAATAGAATAGAATAGAATAGAATAGAATAGAATAGAATAGAATAGAATAGAATAGAATAGAATAGAATAGAATAGAATAGAATAGAATAGAATAGAATAGAATAGAATAGAATAGAATAGAATAGAATAGAATAGAATAGAATAGAATAGAATAGAATAGAATAGAATAGAATAGAATAGAATAGAATAGAATAGAATAGAATAGAATAGAATAGAATAGAATAGAATAGAATAGAATAGAATAGAATAGAATAGAATAGAATAGAATAGAATAGAATAGAATAGAATAGAATAGAATAGAATAGAATAGAATAGAATAGAATAGAATAGAATAGAATAGAATAGAATAGAATAGAATAGAATAGAATAGAATAGAATAGAATAGAATAGAATAGAATAGAATAGAATAGAATAGAATAGAATAGAATAGAATAGAATAGAATAGAATAGAATAGAATAGAATAGAATAGAATAGAATAGAATAGAATAGAATAGAATAGAATAGAATAGAATAGAATAGAATAGAATAGAATAGAATAGAATAGAATAGAATAGAATAGAATAGAATAGAATAGAATAGAATAGAATAGAATAGAATAGAATAGAATAGAATAGAATAGAATAGAATAGAATAGAATAGAATAGAATAGAATAGAATAGAATAGAATAGAATAGAATAGAATAGAATAGAATAGAATAGAATAGAATAGAATAGAATAGAATAGAATAGAATAGAATAGAATAGAATAGAATAGAATAGAATAGAATAGAATAGAATAGAATAGAATAGAATAGAATAGAATAGAATAGAATAGAATAGAATAGAATAGAATAGAATAGAATAGAATAGAATAGAATAGAATAGAATAGAATAGAATAGAATAGAATAGAATAGAATAGAATAGAATAGAATAGAATAGAATAGAATAGAATAGAATAGAATAGAATAGAATAGAATAGAATAGAATAGAATAGAATAGAATAGAATAGAATAGAATAGAATAGAATAGAATAGAATAGAATAGAATAGAATAGAATAGAATAGAATAGAATAGAATAGAATAGAATAGAATAGAATAGAATAGAATAGAATAGAATAGAATAGAATAGAATAGAATAGAATAGAATAGAATAGAATAGAATAGAATAGAATAGAATAGAATAGAATAGAATAGAATAGAATAGAATAGAATAGAATAGAATAGAATAGAATAGAATAGAATAGAATAGAATAGAATAGAATAGAATAGAATAGAATAGAATAGAATAGAATAGAATAGAATAGAATAGAATAGAATAGAATAGAATAGAATAGAATAGAATAGAATAGAATAGAATAGAATAGAATAGAATAGAATAGAATAGAATAGAATAGAATAGAATAGAATAGAATAGAATAGAATAGAATAGAATAGAATAGAATAGAATAGAATAGAATAGAATAGAATAGAATAGAATAGAATAGAATAGAATAGAATAGAATAGAATAGAATAGAATAGAATAGAATAGAATAGAATAGAATAGAATAGAATAGAATAGAATAGAATAGAATAGAATAGAATAGAATAGAATAGAATAGAATAGAATAGAATAGAATAGAATAGAATAGAATAGAATAGAATAGAATAGAATAGAATAGAATAGAATAGAATAGAATAGAATAGAATAGAATAGAATAGAATAGAATAGAATAGAATAGAATAGAATAGAATAGAATAGAATAGAATAGAATAGAATAGAATAGAATAGAATAGAATAGAATAGAATAGAATAGAATAGAATAGAATAGAATAGAATAGAATAGAATAGAATAGAATAGAATAGAATAGAATAGAATAGAATAGAATAGAATAGAATAGAATAGAATAGAATAGAATAGAATAGAATAGAATAGAATAGAATAGAATAGAATAGAATAGAATAGAATAGAATAGAATAGAATAGAATAGAATAGAATAGAATAGAATAGAATAGAATAGAATAGAATAGAATAGAATAGAATAGAATAGAATAGAATAGAATAGAATAGAATAGAATAGAATAGAATAGAATAGAATAGAATAGAATAGAATAGAATAGAATAGAATAGAATAGAATAGAATAGAATAGAATAGAATAGAATAGAATAGAATAGAATAGAATAGAATAGAATAGAATAGAATAGAATAGAATAGAATAGAATAGAATAGAATAGAATAGAATAGAATAGAATAGAATAGAATAGAATAGAATAGAATAGAATAGAATAGAATAGAATAGAATAGAATAGAATAGAATAGAATAGAATAGAATAGAATAGAATAGAATAGAATAGAATAGAATAGAATAGAATAGAATAGAATAGAATAGAATAGAATAGAATAGAATAGAATAGAATAGAATAGAATAGAATAGAATAGAATAGAATAGAATAGAATAGAATAGAATAGAATAGAATAGAATAGAATAGAATAGAATAGAATAGAATAGAATAGAATAGAATAGAATAGAATAGAATAGAATAGAATAGAATAGAATAGAATAGAATAGAATAGAATAGAATAGAATAGAATAGAATAGAATAGAATAGAATAGAATAGAATAGAATAGAATAGAATAGAATAGAATAGAATAGAATAGAATAGAATAGAATAGAATAGAATAGAATAGAATAGAATAGAATAGAATAGAATAGAATAGAATAGAATAGAATAGAATAGAATAGAATAGAATAGAATAGAATAGAATAGAATAGAATAGAATAGAATAGAATAGAATAGAATAGAATAGAATAGAATAGAATAGAATAGAATAGAATAGAATAGAATAGAATAGAATAGAATAGAATAGAATAGAATAGAATAGAATAGAATAGAATAGAATAGAATAGAATAGAATAGAATAGAATAGAATAGAATAGAATAGAATAGAATAGAATAGAATAGAATAGAATAGAATAGAATAGAATAGAATAGAATAGAATAGAATAGAATAGAATAGAATAGAATAGAATAGAATAGAATAGAATAGAATAGAATAGAATAGAATAGAATAGAATAGAATAGAATAGAATAGAATAGAATAGAATAGAATAGAATAGAATAGAATAGAATAGAATAGAATAGAATAGAATAGAATAGAATAGAATAGAATAGAATAGAATAGAATAGAATAGAATAGAATAGAATAGAATAGAATAGAATAGAATAGAATAGAATAGAATAGAATAGAATAGAATAGAATAGAATAGAATAGAATAGAATAGAATAGAATAGAATAGAATAGAATAGAATAGAATAGAATAGAATAGAATAGAATAGAATAGAATAGAATAGAATAGAATAGAATAGAATAGAATAGAATAGAATAGAATAGAATAGAATAGAATAGAATAGAATAGAATAGAATAGAATAGAATAGAATAGAATAGAATAGAATAGAATAGAATAGAATAGAATAGAATAGAATAGAATAGAATAGAATAGAATAGAATAGAATAGAATAGAATAGAATAGAATAGAATAGAATAGAATAGAATAGAATAGAATAGAATAGAATAGAATAGAATAGAATAGAATAGAATAGAATAGAATAGAATAGAATAGAATAGAATAGAATAGAATAGAATAGAATAGAATAGAATAGAATAGAATAGAATAGAATAGAATAGAATAGAATAGAATAGAATAGAATAGAATAGAATAGAATAGAATAGAATAGAATAGAATAGAATAGAATAGAATAGAATAGAATAGAATAGAATAGAATAGAATAGAATAGAATAGAATAGAATAGAATAGAATAGAATAGAATAGAATAGAATAGAATAGAATAGAATAGAATAGAATAGAATAGAATAGAATAGAATAGAATAGAATAGAATAGAATAGAATAGAATAGAATAGAATAGAATAGAATAGAATAGAATAGAATAGAATAGAATAGAATAGAATAGAATAGAATAGAATAGAATAGAATAGAATAGAATAGAATAGAATAGAATAGAATAGAATAGAATAGAATAGAATAGAATAGAATAGAATAGAATAGAATAGAATAGAATAGAATAGAATAGAATAGAATAGAATAGAATAGAATAGAATAGAATAGAATAGAATAGAATAGAATAGAATAGAATAGAATAGAATAGAATAGAATAGAATAGAATAGAATAGAATAGAATAGAATAGAATAGAATAGAATAGAATAGAATAGAATAGAATAGAATAGAATAGAATAGAATAGAATAGAATAGAATAGAATAGAATAGAATAGAATAGAATAGAATAGAATAGAATAGAATAGAATAGAATAGAATAGAATAGAATAGAATAGAATAGAATAGAATAGAATAGAATAGAATAGAATAGAATAGAATAGAATAGAATAGAATAGAATAGAATAGAATAGAATAGAATAGAATAGAATAGAATAGAATAGAATAGAATAGAATAGAATAGAATAGAATAGAATAGAATAGAATAGAATAGAATAGAATAGAATAGAATAGAATAGAATAGAATAGAATAGAATAGAATAGAATAGAATAGAATAGAATAGAATAGAATAGAATAGAATAGAATAGAATAGAATAGAATAGAATAGAATAGAATAGAATAGAATAGAATAGAATAGAATAGAATCGAATAGAATAGAATAGAATAGAATAGAATAGAATAGAATAGAATAGAATAGAATAGAATAGAATAGAATAGAATAGAATAGAATAGAATAGAATAGAATAGAATAGAATAGAATAGAATAGAATAGAATAGAATAGAATAGAATAGAATAGAATAGAATAGAATAGAATAGAATAGAATAGAATAGAATAGAATAGAATAGAATAGAATAGAATAGAATAGAATAGAATAGAATAGAATAGAATAGAATAGAATAGAATAGAATAGAATAGAATAGAATAGAATAGAATAGAATAGAATAGAATAGAATAGAATAGAATAGAATAGAATAGAATAGAATAGAATAGAATAGAATAGAATAGAATAGAATAGAATAGAATAGAATAGAATAGAATAGAATAGAATAGAATAGAATAGAATAGAATAGAATAGAATAGAATAGAATAGAATAGAATAGAATAGAATAGAATAGAATAGAATAGAATAGAATAGAATAGAATAGAATAGAATAGAATAGAATAGAATAGAATAGAATAGAATAGAATAGAATAGAATAGAATAGAATAGAATAGAATAGAATAGAATAGAATAGAATAGAATAGAATAGAATAAAATAGAATAAAATAGAATAGAATAGAATAGAATAGAATAGAATAGAATAGAATAGAATAGAATAGAATAGAATAGAATAGAATAGAATAGAATAGAATAGAATAGAATAGAATAGAATAGAATAGAATAGAATAGAATAGAATAGAATATAATAACATCTGCGTCGCTTCCACTTCTCTGTTTCTCTCGCTGAGTCGTTTTTGCATGTCTAATAAAATTTTGCTTACATGCGTAGCTTGTAAACGAAACAATGATAGCTGATCTCTGTGGATTTTTTGTTTTTGTTCTGTAAACATCTGTAACTTCGTGGGGTTGGATAGGACAGTTAATGGTCTCTCCCAATTGTTGAACTATATTAATTAGGTTTTCATTTGTTGTTGGTATAATGTTTTTTATTTCTATGTTTGATTTAAGTAGGTGTTGTTCAAGTGTGTTTATTTTTGTTTCCATTGTGTATATTACTGCATCTTTTTTTAAATTGTTTTCTTTTAATTCTTTTATTTCGTTTGATAATTTCTTTATCAAATCACTGTTTTCGGTTATGTTTTTATTTATTTCATCGTATTTGCTGGCTTCAAAATCACAGCTTGATTTTATTTCTGCCATTTGTTTTCTCATTTCTTTTAGTTCTTGTAGTATTGTTATATTGAAGCTCCCTCCTTCGTCTTGTTTAGTGCTCGCTTCAGGAGAAGATATACTTCGTGTTCGCTTTGTTGGTGGTTGATTGGGGGTTTTCGCTGCTGATCCCATCACGTTGGCTACTTCCTTCCTGCATGCTGAGCACCTCCACTCCTTTTTTTTCGTTGCAGACATTGTTCTATATGATCTTTCAGTGATAGTTGTGCATTGAAAGTGCATTTTTCCATCACATTTAAAACAGGTAACAAAATCACCATGAGAGGGGAGATCAGAAGAACACTCACTGCATAAACTCATGTTTACAATGATAAAAAGGTTTAAATGTATGAGAGTATTGACAAAGGATTTATGTATGTAAAAAAAAAACAACGGGAAAAAAACCAAAATTGAATTAATTTTGTAGGGCCAATTTAATAATTTTAGGGATTTAATTTAATAAATTAATCACTAGAGATTTGATTTAAATAAAGTCACTGAATGTTTTAAAATTGTTTTGTAATCACTAAAGGCAATTTGAGGACCTAAAAGGCACTTTTTTTTTTTAGATTTGACTGGGAGCTTACTAAGAAACACAACTAATCAATTCAAGAAAACGAATAGAATAGAATAGGAGAAAACGAATAGAATAGAATAGGAATAGAATAGAATAGAATAGAATAGAATAGAGTAGAATAGAATAGAATAGAATAGAATAGAATAGAATAGAATAGAATAGAATAGAATAGAATAGAATAGAATAGAATAGAATAGAATAGAATAGAATAGAATAGAATAGAATAGAATAGAATAGAATAGAATAGAATAGAATAGAATAGAATAGAATAGAATAGAATAGAATAGAATAGAATAGAATAGAATAGAATAGAATAGAATAGAATAGAATAGAATAGAATAGAATAGAATAGAATAGAATAGAATAGAATAGAATAGAATAGAATAGAATAGAATAGAATAGAATAGAATAGAATAGAATAGAATAGAATAGAATAGAATAGAATAGAATAGAATAGAATAGAATAGAATAGAATAGAATAGAATAGAATAGAATAGAATAGAATAGAATAGAATAGAATAGAATAGAATAGAATAGAATAGAATAGAATAGAATAGAATAGAATAGAATAGAATAGAATAGAATAGAATAGAATAGAATAGAATAGAATAGAATAGAATAGAATAGAATAGAATAGAATAGAATAGAATAGAATAGAATAGAATAGAATAGAATAGAATAGAATAGAATAGAATAGAATAGAATAGAATAGAATAGAATAGAATAGAATAGAATAGAATAGAATAGAATAGAATAGAATAGAATAGAATAGAATAGAATAGAATAGAATAGAATAGAATAGAATAGAATAGAATAGAATAGAATAGAATAGAATAGAATAGAATAGAATAGAATAGAATAGAATAGAATAGAATAGAATAGAATAGAATAGAATAGAATAGAATAGAATAGAATAGAATAGAATAGAATAGAATAGAATAGAATAGAATAGAATAGAATAGAATAGAATAGAATAGAATAGAATAGAATAGAATAGAATAGAATAGAATAGAATAGAATAGAATAGAATAGAATAGAATAGAATAGAATAGAATAGAATAGAATAGAATAGAATAGAATAGAATAGAATAGAATAGAATAGAATAGAATAGAATAGAATAGAATAGAATAGAATAGAATAGAATAGAATAGAATAGAATAGAATAGAATAGAATAGAATAGAATAGAATAGAATAGAATAGAATAGAATAGAATAGAATAGAATAGAATAGAATAGAATAGAATAGAATAGAATAGAATAGAATAGAATAGAATAGAATAGAATAGAATAGAATAGAATAGAATAGAATAGAATAGAATAGAATAGAATAGAATAGAATAGAATAGAATAGAATAGAATAGAATAGAATAGAATAGAATAGAATAGAATAGAATAGAATAGAATAGAATAGAATAGAATAGAATAGAATAGAATAGAATAGAATAGAATAGAATAGAATAGAATAGAATAGAATAGAATAGAATAGAATAGAATAGAATAGAATAGAATAGAATAGAATAGAATAGAATAGAATAGAATAGAATAGAATAGAATAGAATAGAATAGAATAGAATAGAATAGAATAGAATAGAATAGAATAGAATAGAATAGAATAGAATAGAATAGAATAGAATAGAATAGAATAGAATAGAATAGAATAGAATAGAATAGAATAGAATAGAATAGAATAGAATAGAATAGAATAGAATAGAATAGAATAGAATAGAATAGAATAGAATAGAATAGAATAGAATAGAATAGAATAGAATAGAATAGAATAGAATAGAATAGAATAGAATAGAATAGAATAGAATAGAATAGAATAGAATAGAATAGAATAGAATAGAATAGAATAGAATAGAATAGAATAGAATAGAATAGAATAGAATAGAATAGAATAGAATAGAATAGAATAGAATAGAATAGAATAGAATAGAATAGAATAGAATAGAATAGAATAGAATAGAATAGAATAGAATAGAATAGAATAGAATAGAATAGAATAGAATAGAATAGAATAGAATAGAATAGAATAGAATAGAATAGAATAGAATAGAATAGAATAGAATAGAATAGAATAGAATAGAATAGAATAGAATAGAATAGAATAGAATAGAATAGAATAGAATAGAATAGAATAGAATAGAATAGAATAGAATAGAATAGAATAGAATAGAATAGAATAGAATAGAATAGAATAGAATAGAATAGAATAGAATAGAATAGAATAGAATAGAATAGAATAGAATAGAATAGAATAGAATAGAATAGAATAGAATAGAATAGAATAGAATAGAATAGAATAGAATAGAATAGAATAGAATAGAATAGAATAGAATAGAATAGAATAGAATAGAATAGAATAGAATAGAATAGAATAGAATAGAATAGAATAGAATAGAATAGAATAGAATAGAATAGAATAGAATAGAATAGAATAGAATAGAATAGAATAGAATAGAATAGAATAGAATAGAATAGAATAGAATAGAATAGAATAGAATAGAATAGAATAGAATAGAATAGAATAGAATAGAATAGAATAGAATAGAATAGAATAGAATAGAATAGAATAGAATAGAATAGAATAGAATAGAATAGAATAGAATAGAATAGAATAGAATAGAATAGAATAGAATAGAATAGAATAGAATAGAATAGAATAGAATAGAATAGAATAGAATAGAATAGAATAGAATAGAATAGAATAGAATAGAATAGAATAGAATAGAATAGAATAGAATAGAATAGAATAGAATAGAATAGAATAGAATAGAATAGAATAGAATAGAATAGAATAGAATAGAATAGAATAGAATAGAATAGAATAGAATAGAATAGAATAGAATAGAATAGAATAGAATAGAATAGAATAGAATAGAATAGAATAGAATAGAATAGAATAGAATAGAATAGAATAGAATAGAATAGAATAGAATAGAATAGAATAGAATAGAATAGAATAGAATAGAATAGAATAGAATAGAATAGAATAGAATAGAATAGAATAGAATAGAATAGAATAGAATAGAATAGAAGAGAATAGAATAGAATAGAATAGAATAGAATAGAATAGAATAGAATAGAATAGAATAGAATAGAATAGAATAGAATAGAATAGAATAGAATAGAATAGAATAGAATAGAATAGAATAGAATAGAATAGAATAGAATAGAATAGAATAGAATAGAATAGAATAGAATAGAATAGAATAGAATAGAGTAGAATAGAATAGAATAGAATAGAATAGAATAGAATAGAATAGAATAGAATAGAATAGAATAGAATAGAATAGAATAGAATAGAATAGAATAGAATAGAATAGAATAGAATAGAATAGAATAGAATAGAATAGAATAGAATAGAATAGAATAGAATAGAATAGAATAGAATAGAATAGAATAGAATAGAATAGAATAGAATAGAATAGAATAGAATAGAATAGAATAGAATAGAATAGAATAGAGTAGAATAGAATAGAATAGAATAGAATAGAATAGAATAGAATAGAATAGAATAGAATAGAATAGAATAGAATAGAATAGAATAGAATAGAATAGAATAGAATAGAATAGAATAGAATAGAATAGAATAGAATAGAATAGAATAGAATAGAATAGAATAGAATAGAATAGAATAGAATAGAATAGAATAGAATAGAATAGAATAGAATAGAATAGAATAGAATAGAATAGAATAGAATAGAATAGAATAGAATAGAATAGAATAATAGAATAGAATAGAATAGAATAGAATAGAATAGAATAGAATAGAATAGAAGAATAGAATAGAATAGAATAGAATAGAATAGAATAGAATAGAATAGAATAGAATAGAATAGAATAGAATAGAATAGAATAGAATAGAATAGAATAGAATAGAATAGAATAGAATAGAATAGAATAGAATAGAATAGAATAGAATAGAATAGAATAGAATAGAATAGAATAGAATAGAATAGAATAGAATAGAATAGAATAGAATAGAATAGAATAGAATAGAATAGAATAGAATAGAATAGAATAGAATAGAATAGAATAGAATAGAATAGAATAGAATAGAATAGAATAGAATAGAATAGAATAGAATAGAATAGAATAGAATAGAATAGAATAGAATAGAATAGAATAGAATAGAATAGAATAGAATAGAATAGAATAGAATAGAATAGAATAGAATAGAATAGAATAGAATAGAATAGAATAGAATAGAATAGAATAGAATAGAATAGAATAGAATAGAATAGAATAGAATAGAATAGAATAGAATAGAATAGAATAGAATAGAATAGAATAGAATAGAATAGAATAGAATAGAATAGAATAGAATAGAATAGAATAGAATAGAATAGAATAGAATAGAATAGAATAGAATAGAATAGAATAGAATAGAATAGAATAGAATAGAATAGAATAGAATAGAATAGAATAGAATAGAATAGAATAGAATAGAATAGAATAGAATAGAATAGAATAGAATAGAATAGAATAGAATAGAATAGAATAGAATAGAATAGAATAGAATAGAATAGAATAGAATAGAATAGAATAGAATAGAATAGAATAGAATAGAATAGAATAGAATAGAATAGAATAGAATAGAATAGAATAGAATAGAATAGAATAGAATAGAATAGAATAGAATAGAATAGAATAGAATAGAATAGAATAGAATAGAATAGAATAGAATAGAATAGAATAGAATAGAATAGAATAGAATAGAATAGAATAGAATAGAATAGAATAGAATAGAATAGAATAGAATAGAATAGAATAGAATAGAATAGAATAGAATAGAATAGAATAGAATAGAATAGAATAGAATAGAATAGAATAGAATAGAATAGAATAGAATAGAATAGAATAGAATAGAATAGAATAGAATAGAATAGAATAGAATAGAATAGAATAGAATAGAATAGAATAGAATAGAATAGAATAGAATAGAATAGAATAGAATAGAATAGAATAGAATAGAATAGAATAGAATAGAATAGAATAGAATAGAATAGAATAGAATAGAATAGAATAGAATAGAATAGAATAGAATAGAATAGAATAGAATAGAATAGAATAGAATAGAATAGAATAGAATAGAATAGAATAGAATAGAATAGAATAGAATAGAATAGAATAGAATAGAATAGAATAGAATAGAATAGAATAGAATAGAATAGAATAGAATAGAATAGAATAGAATAGAATAGAATAGAATAGAATAGAATAGAATAGAATAGAATAGAATAGAATAGAATAGAATAGAATAGAATAGAATAGAATAGAATAGAATAGAATAGAATAGAATAGAATAGAATAGAATAGAATAGAATAGAATAGAATAGAATAGAATAGAATAGAATAGAATAGAATAGAATAGAATAGAATAGAATAGAATAGAATAGAATAGAATAGAATAGAATAGAATAGAATAGAATAGAATAGAATAGAATAGAATAGAATAGAATAGAATAGAATAGAATAGAATAGAATAGAATAGAATAGAATAGAATAGAATAGAATAGAATAGAATAGAATAGAATAGAATAGAATAGAATAGAATAGAATAGAATAGAATAGAATAGAATAGAATAGAATAGAATAGAATAGAATAGAATAGAATAGAATAGAATAGAATAGAATAGAATAGAATAGAATAGAATAGAATAGAATAGAATAGAATAGAATAGAATAGAATAGAATAGAATAGAATAGAATAGAATAGAATAGAATAGAATAGAATAGAATAGAATAGAATAGAATAGAATAGAATAGAATAGAATAGAATAGAATAGAATAGAATAGAATAGAATAGAATAGAATAGAATAGAATAGAATAGAATAGAATAGAATAGAATAGAATAGAATAGAATAGAATAGAATAGAATAGAATAGAATAGAATAGAATAGAATAGAATAGAATAGAATAGAATAGAATAGAATAGAATAGAATAGAATAGAATAGAATAGAATAGAATAGAATAGAATAGAATAGAATAGAATAGAATAGAATAGAATAGAATAGAATAGAATAGAATAGAATAGAATAGAATAGAATAGAATAGAATAGAATAGAATAGAATAGAATAGAATAGAATAGAATAGAATAGAATAGAATAGAATAGAATAGAATAGAATAGAATAGAATAGAATAGAATAGAATAGAATAGAATAGAATAGAATAGAATAGAATAGAATAGAATAGAATAGAATAGAATAGAATAGAATAGAATAGAATAGAATAGAATAGAATAGAATAGAATAGAATAGAATAGAATAGAATAGAATAGAATAGAATAGAATAGAATAGAATAGAATAGAATAGAATAGAATAGAATAGAATAGAATAGAATAGAATAGAATAGAATAGAATAGAATAGAATAGAATAGAATAGAATAGAATAGAATAGAATAGAATAGAATAGAATAGAATAGAATAGAATAGAATAGAATAGAATAGAATAGAATAGAATAGAATAGAATAGAATAGAATAGAATAGAATAGAATAGAATAGAATAGAATAGAATAGAATAGAATAGAATAGAATAGAATAGAATAGAATAGAATAGAATAGAATAGAATAGAATAGAATAGAATAGAATAGAATAGAATAGAATAGAATAGAATAGAATAGAATAGAATAGAATAGAATAGAATAGAATAGAATAGAATAGAATAGAATAGAATAGAATAGAATAGAATAGAATAGAATAGAATAGAATAGAATAGAATAGAATAGAATAGAATAGAATAGAATAGAATAGAATAGAATAGAATAGAATAGAATAGAATAGAATAGAATAGAATAGAATAGAATAGAATAGAATAGAATAGAATAGAATAGAATAGAATAGAATAGAATAGAATAGAATAGAATAGAATAGAATAGAATAGAATAGAATAGAATAGAATAGAATAGAATAGAATAGAATAGAATAGAATAGAATAGAATAGAATAGAATAGAATAGAATAGAATAGAATAGAATAGAATAGAATAGAATAGAATAGAATAGAATAGAATAGAATAGAATAGAATAGAATAGAATAGAATAGAATAGAATAGAATAGAATAGATTAGAATAGAATAGAATAGAATAGAATAGAATAGAATAGAATAGAATAGAATAGAATAGAATAGAATAGAATAGAATAGAATAGAATAGAATAGAATAGAATAGAATAGAATAGAATAGAATAGAATAGAATAGAATAGAATAGAATAGAATAGAATAGAATAGAATAGAATAGAATAGAATAGAATAGAATAGAATAGAATAGAATAGAATAGAATAGAATAGAATAGAATAGAATAGAATAGAATAGAATAGAATAGAATAGAATAGAATAGAATAGAATAGAATAGAATAGAATAGAATAGAATAGAATAGAATAGAATAGAATAGAATAGAATAGAATAGAATAGAATAGAATAGAATAGAATAGAATAGAATAGAATAGAATAGAATAGAATAGAATAGAATAGAATAGAATAGAATAGAATAGAATAGAATAGAATAGAATAGAATAGAATAGAATAGAATAGAATAGAATAGAATAGAATAGAATAGAATAGAATAGAATAGAATAGAATAGAATAGAATAGAATAGAATAGAATAGAATAGAATAGAATAGAATATTCAGAATAGAATAGAATAGAATAGAATAGAATAGAATAGAATAGAATAGAATAGAATAGAATAGAATAGAATAGAATAGAATAGAATAGAATAGAATAGAATAGAATAGAATAGAATAGAATAGAATAGAATTAGAATAGAATAGAATAGAAATAGAATAGAATAGAATAGAATAGAATAGAATAGAATAGAATAGAATAGAATAGAATAGAATAGAATAGAATAGAATAGAATAGAATAGAATAGAATAGAATAGAATAGAATAGAATAGAATAGAATAGAATAGAATAGAATAGAATAGAATAGAATAGAATAGAATAGAATAGAATAGAATAGAATAGAATAGAATAGAATAGAATAGAATAGAATAGAATAGAATAGATAGAATAGAATAGAATAGAATAGAATAGAATAGAATAGAATAGAATAGAATAGAATAGAATAGAATAGAATAGAATAGAATAGAATAGAATAGAATAGAATAGAATAGAATAGAATAGAATAGAATAGAATAGAATAGAATAGAATAGAATAGAATAGAATAGAATAGAATAGAATAGAATAGAATAGAATAGAATAGAATAGAATAGAATAGAATAGAATAGAATAGAATAGAATAGAATAGAATAGAATAGAATAGAATAGAATAGAATAGAATAGAATAGATAGAATAGAATAGAATAGAATAGAATAGAATAGAATAGAATAGAATAGAATAGAATGAATAGAATAGAATAGAATAGAATAGAATAGAATAGAATAGAATAGAATAGAATAGAATAGAATAGAATAGAATAGAATAGAATAGAATAGATAGAATAGAATAGAATAGAATAGAATAGAATAGAATAGAATAGAATAGAATAGAATAGAATAGAATAGATAGAATAGAATAGAATAGAATAGAATAGAATAGAATAGAATAGAATAGAATAGAATAGATAGAATAGAATAGAATGAATAGAATAGAATAGAATAGAATAGAATAGAATAGAATAGAATAGAATATAGAATAGAATAGAATAGAATAGAATAGAATAGAATAGAATAGAATAGAATAGAATAGAATAGAATAGAATAGAATAGAATAGAATAGAATAGAATAGAATAGATAGAATAGAATAGAATAGAATAGAATAGAATAGAATAGAATAGAATAGAATAGAATAGAATAGAATAGATAGAATAGAATAGAATAGAATAGAATAGAATAGATAGATAGAATAGAATAGAATAGAATAGAATAGAATAGAATAGAATAGAATAGAATAGAATAGAATAGAATAGAATAGAAAGAATAGAATAGAATAGAATAGAATAGAATAGAATAGAATAGAATAGAATAGAATAGAATAGAATAGAATAGAAGAATAGATAGAATAGAATAGATGCAATAGAATAGAATAGAATAGAATAGAATAGAATAGAATAGAATAGAATAGAATAGAATAGAATAGAATAGAATAGAATAGAATAGAATAGAATAGAATAGAATAGAATAGATAGAATAGAATAGAATAGAATAGAATAGAATAGAAGTAGAATAGAATAGAATAGATAGAATAGAATAGAATATAATAGAATAGAAGAATAGAATAGAATAGTATAGAATAGAATAGAATAGAATAGAATAGAATAGAATAGAATAGAATAGAATAGAATAGAATAGAATAGAATAGAATAGAATAGAATAGAATAGAATAGAATAGTAGAATAGAATAGAATAGAATAGAATAGAATAGAATAGAATAGAATAGAATAGAATAGAATAGAATAGAATTAGAATAGAATAGAATAGAATAGAATAGAATAGAATAGAATAGAATAGAATAGAATAGAATAGAATAGAATAGAATAGAATAGAATAGAATAGAATAGAATAGAATAGAATAGAATAGAATAGAATTAGAATAGAATAGAATAGAATAGAATAGAATAGAATAGAATAGAATAGAATAGAATAGAATAGAAATAGAATAGAATAGAATAGAATAGAATAGAATAGAATAGAATAGATAGAATAGAATAGAATAGAATAGATAGAATAGAATAGAATAGAATAGAATAGAATAGAATAGAATAGAATAGAATAGAATAGAATAGAATAGAATAGAATAGAATAAAATAGAATAGAATAGAATAGAAATAGAATAGAATAGAATAGAATAGAATAGAAATAGAATAGAATAGAATAGAATAGAATAGAATAGAATAGAATAGAATAGAATAGAATAGAATAGAATAGAATAGAATAGAATAGAATAGAATAGAATGATAGAATAGAATAGAATAGAATAGAATAGAATAGAATAGAATAGAATAGAATAGAATAGAATAGAAATAGAATAGAATGAATAGAATAGAATAGAATAGATAATAGAATAGAATAGAATAGAATAGAATAGAATAGAATAGAATAGAATAGAATAGAATAGAATAGAATAGAATAGATAGATAGAATAGAATAGAATAGAATAGAATAGAATAGAATAGAATAGAATAGAATAGAATAGAATAGAATAGATAGAATAGAATAGATAGAATAGAATAGAATAGAATAGAATAGAATAGAATAGAATAGAATAGAATAGAATAGAAAGTAGAATAGAATAGAATAGAATAGAATAGAATAGAAAGAATAGAATAGAATAGAATAGAATAGAATAGAATAGAATAGAAGAATAGAATAGAATAGAATAGAATAGAATAGAATAGAATAGAATAGAATAGAATAGAATAGAATAGAATAGAATAGAAATAGAATAGAATAGAATAGAATAGAATAGAATAGAATAGAATAGAATAGAATAGAATAGAATAGAATAGAATAGAATAGAATAGAATAGAATAGAATAGAATAGATAGAATAGAATAGAATAGAATAGAATAGAATAGAATAGAATAGAATAGAATAGAATAGAATAGAATAGAATAGAATAGAATAGAATAGAATAAATAGAATAGAATAGAATAGAATAGAATAGAATAGAATAGATAGAATAGAATAGAATAGAATAGAATAAAATAGAATAGAATAGAATAGAATAGAATAGAATAGAATAGAATAGAATAAAATAGAATAGAATAGGATAGAATAGAATAGAATGGAATAGAATAGAATAGAATAGAATAGAATAGAATAGAATAGAATAGAATAGAATAGAATAGTATAGAATAGAATAGAATAGAATGGAATAGAATAGAATAGAATATAATAGAATAGAATAGAATAGAATAGAATAGAATAGTATAGAATAAAATAGAAAAGAATGGAATCGAATAGAATAGAATAGAATAGAATAGAATAGATTAGAATAGATTAAAATAAAATAGAATAGAATAGAATAGAATAGAATAGAATAGAATAGAATAGAATAGAATAGAATAGAATAGAATAGAATAGAATAGAATAGAATAGAATAGAATAGAATAGAAGAGAATAGAATAGAATAGAATAGAATAGAATAGATAGAATAGAATAGAATAGAATAGAATAGAATAGAATAGAATAGAATAGAATAGAATAGAATAGAATAGAATAGAATAGATAGAATAGAATAGAATAGAATAGAATAGAATAGAATAGAATAGAATAGAATAGAATAGAATAGAATAGAATAGAATAGAATAGAATAGAATAGAATAGAATAGAAATAGAATAGAAATAGAATAGAATAGAATAGAATAGAATAGAATAGAATAGAATAGAATAGAATAGAATAGAATAGAATAGAATAGAATAGAATAGAATAGAATAGAATAGAATAGAATAGAATAGAATAGAATATAATAGAATAGAATAGAATAGAATAGAATAGAATAGAATAGGATAGAATAGAATGGAATAGAATAGAATAGAATAGAATAGAATAGAATAGAATAGAATAGAATAGAATAGAATAGAATAGAATAGAATAGAATACAATAGAATAGAATATAATAGAATAGAATAGAATAGAATAGAATAGAATAGAATAGAATAGAATAGATAGAATAGAATAGAATAGAATAGAATAGAATAGAATAGAATAGAATAGAATAGAATAGAATAGAATAGAATAGAATAGAATAGAATAGAATAGAATAGAATAGAATAGAATGAATAGAATAGAATAGAATAGAATAGAATAGAATAGAATAGAATAGAATAGAATAGAATAGAATAGAATAGAATAGAATAGAATAGAATAGAATAGAATAGAATAGAATAAAGAATAGAATAGATAGAATAGAATAGAATAGAATAGAATAGAATAGAATAGAATAGAATAGAATAGAATAGAATAGAATAGAATAGAATAGAATAGAATAGAATAGAATAGAATAGAATAGAATAGAATAGAATAGAATAGAATAGAATAGAATAGAATAGAATAGAATAGAATAGAATAGAATAGAATAGAATAGAATAGAATAGAATAGAATAGAATAGAATAGAATAGAATAGAATAGAATAGAATAGAATAGAATAGAATAGAATAGAATAGAATAGAATAGAATAGAATAGATAGATAGAATAGAAGAATAGAATAGAATAGAATAGAATAGAATAGAATAGAATAGAATAGAATAGAATAGAATAGAATAGAATAGAATAGAATAGAATAGAATAGAATAGAATAGAATAGAATAGAATTGAATAGAATAGAATAGAATTGAATAGAATAGAATAGAATAGAATAGAATAGAATAGAATAGAATAGAATAGAATAGAATAGAATAGAATAGAATAGAATAGAATAGAATAGAATAGAATAGAATAGAATAGAATAGAATAGAATAGAATAGAATAGAATAGAATAGAATAGAATAGAATAGAATAGAATAGAATAGAATAGATAGAATAGAATAGAATAGAATAGAATAGAATAGAATAGAATAGAATAGAATAGAATAGATAGAATAGAATAGAATAGATAGAATAGAATAGAATAGAATAGAATAGAATAGAATAGAATAGAATAGAATAGAATAGAAATAGAATAGAATAGAATAGAATAGATAGAATAGAATAGAATAGAATAGAATAGAATAGAATAGAATAGAATAGAATAGAATAGAATAGAAAATAGAATAGAATAGAATAGAATAGAATAGAATAGAATAGAATAGAATAGAATAGAATAGAATAGAATAGAATAGAATAGAATAGAATAGAATAGAATAGAATAGAATAGAATAGAATAGAATAGAATAGAATAGAATAGAATAGAATAGAATAGAATAGAATAGAATAGAATAGAATAGAATAGAATAGAATAGAATAGAATAGAATAGAATAGAATAGAATAGAATAGAATAGAATAGAATAGAATAGAATAGAATAGAATAGAATAGAATAGAATAGAATAGAATAGAATAGAATAGAATAGAATAGAATAGAATAGAATAGAATAGAATAGAATAGAATAGAATAGAATAGAATAGAATAGAATAGAATAGAATAGAATAGAATAGAATAGAATAGAATAGAATAGAATAGAATAGAATAGAATAGAATAGAATAGAATAGAATAGAATAGAATAGAATAGAATAGAATAGAATAGAATAGAATAGAATAGAATAGAATAGAATAGAATAGAATAGAATAGAATAGAATAGAATAGAATAGAATAGAATAGAATAGAATAGAATAGAATAGAATAGAATAGAATAGAATAGAATAGAATAGAATAGAATAGAATAGAATAGAATAGAATAGAATAGAATAGAATAGAATAGAATAGAATAGAATAGAATAGAATAGAATAGAATAGAATAGAATAGAATAGAATAGAATAGAATAGAATAGAATAGAATAGAATAGAATAGAATAGAATAGAATAGAATAGAATAGAATAGAATAGAATAGAATAGAATAGAATAGAATAGAATAGAATAGAATAGAATAGAATAGAATAGAATAGAATAGAATAGAATAGAATAGAATAGAATAGAATAGAATAGAATAGAATAGAATAGAATAGAATAGAATAGAATAGAATAGAATAGAATAGAATAGAATAGAATAGAATAGAATAGAATAGAATAGAATAGAATAGAATAGAATAGAATAGAATAGAATAGAATAGAATAGAATAGAATAGAATAGAATAGAATAGAATAGAATAGAATAGAATAGAATAGAATAGAATAGAATAGAATAGAATAGAATAGAATAGAATAGAATAGAATAGAATAGAATAGAATAGAATAGAATAGAATAGAATAGAATAGAATAGAATAGAATAGAATAGAATAGAATAGAATAGAATAGAATAGAATAGAATAGAATAGAATAGAATAGAATAGAATAGAATAGAATAGAATAGAATAGAATAGAATAGAATAGAATAGAATAGAATAGAATAGAATAGAATAGAATAGAATAGAATAGAATAGAATAGAATAGAATAGAATAGAATAGAATAGAATAGAATAGAATAGAATAGAATAGAATAGAATAGAATAGAATAGAATAGAATAGAATAGAATAGAATAGAATAGAATAGAATAGAATAGAATAGAATAGAATAGAATAGAATAGAATAGAATAGAATAGAATAGAATAGAATAGAATAGAATAGAATAGAATAGAATAGAATAGAATAGAATAGAATAGAATAGAATAGAATAGAATAGAATAGAATAGAATAGAATAGAATAGAATAGAATAGAATAGAATAGAATAGAATAGAATAGAATAGAATAGAATAGAATAGAATAGAATAGAATAGAATAGAATAGAATAGAATAGAATAGAATAGAATAGAATAGAATAGAATAGAATAGAATAGAATAGAATAGAATAGAATAGAATAGAATAGAATAGAATAGAATAGAATAGAATAGAATAGAATAGAATAGAATAGAATAGAATAGAATAGAATAGAATAGAATAGAATAGAATAGAATAGAATAGAATAGAATAGAATAGAATAGAATAGAATAGAATAGAATAGAATAGAATAGAATAGAATAGAATAGAATAGAATAGAATAGAATAGAATAGAATAGAATAGAATAGAATAGAATAGAATAGAATAGAATAGAATAGAATAGAATAGAATAGAATAGAATAGAATAGAATAGAATAGAATAGAATAGAATAGAATAGAATAGAATAGAATAGAATAGAATAGAATAGAATAGAATAGAATAGAATAGAATAGAATAGAATAGAATAGAATAGAATAGAATAGAATAGAATAGAATAGAATAGAATAGAATAGAATAGAATAGAATAGAATAGAATAGAATAGAATAGAATAGAATAGAATAGAATAGAATAGAATAGAATAGAATAGAATAGAATAGAATAGAATAGAATAGAATAGAATAGAATAGAATAGAATAGAATAGAATAGAATAGAATAGAATAGAATAGAATAGAATAGAATAGAATAGAATAGAATAGAATAGAATAGAATAGAATAGAATAGAATAGAATAGAATAGAATAGAATAGAATAGAATAGAATAGAATAGAATAGAATAGAATAGAATAGAATAGAATAGAATAGAATAGAATAGAATAGAATAGAATAGAATAGAATAGAATAGAATAGAATAGAATAGAATAGAATAGAATAGAATAGAATAGAATAGAATAGAATAGAATAGAATAGAATAGAATAGAATAGAATAGAATAGAATAGAATAGAATAGAATAGAATAGAATAGAATAGAATAGAATAGAATAGAATAGAATAGAATAGAATAGAATAGAATAGAATAGAATAGAATAGAATAGAATAGAATAGAATAGAATAGAATAGAATAGAATAGAATAGAATAGAATAGAATAGAATAGAATAGAATAGAATAGAATAGAATAGAATAGAATAGAATAGAATAGAATAGAATAGAATAGAATAGAATAGAATAGAATAGAATAGAATAGAATAGAATAGAATAGAATAGAATAGAATAGAATAGAATAGAATAGAATAGAATAGAATAGAATAGAATAGAATAGAATAGAATAGAATAGAATAGAATAGAATAGAATAGAATAGAATAGAATAGAATAGAATAGAATAGAATAGAATAGAATAGAATAGAATAGAATAGAATAGAATAGAATAGAATAGAATAGAATAGAATAGAATAGAATAGAATAGAATAGAATAGAATAGAATAGAATAGAATAGAATAGAATAGAATAGAATAGAATAGAATAGAATAGAATAGAATAGAATAGAATAGAATAGAATAGAATAGAATAGAATAGAATAGAATAGAATAGAATAGAATAGAATAGAATAGAATAGAATAGAATAGAATAGAATAGAATAGAATAGAATAGAATAGAATAGAATAGAATAGAATAGAATAGAATAGAATAGAATAGAATAGAATAGAATAGAATAGAATAGAATAGAATAGAATAGAATAGAATAGAATAGAATAGAATAGAATAGAATAGAATAGAATAGAATAGAATAGAATAGAATAGAATAGAATAGAATAGAATAGAATAGAATAGAATAGAATAGAATAGAATAGAATAGAATAGAATAGAATAGAATAGAATAGAATAGAATAGAATAGAATAGAATAGAATAGAATAGAATAGAATAGAATAGAATAGAATAGAATAGAATAGAATAGAATAGAATAGAATAGAATAGAATAGAATAGAATAGAATAGAATAGAATAGAATAGAATAGAATAGAATAGAATAGAATAGAATAGAATAGAATAGAATAGAATAGAATAGAATAGAATAGAATAGAATAGAATAGAATAGAATAGAATAGAATAGAATAGAATAGAATAGAATAGAATAGAATAGAATAGAATAGAATAGAATAGAATAGAATAGAATAGAATAGAATAGAATAGAATAGAATAGAATAGAATAGAATAGAATAGAATAGAATAGAATAGAATAGAATAGAATAGAATAGAATAGAATAGAATAGAATAGAATAGAATAGAATAGAATAGAATAGAATAGAATAGAATAGAATAGAATAGAATAGAATAGAATAGAATAGAATAGAATAGAATAGAATAGAATAGAATAGAATAGAATAGAATAGAATAGAATAGAATAGAATAGAATAGAATAGAATAGAATAGAATAGAATAGAATAGAATAGAATAGAATAGAATAGAATAGAATAGAATAGAATAGAATAGAATAGAATAGAATAGAATAGAATAGAATAGAATAGAATAGAATAGAATAGAATAGAATAGAATAGAATAGAATAGAATAGAATAGAATAGAATAGAATAGAATAGAATAGAATAGAATAGAATAGAATAGAATAGAATAGAATAGAATAGAATAGAATAGAATAGAATAGAATAGAATAGAATAGAATAGAATAGAATAGAATAGAATAGAATAGAATAGAATAGAATAGAATAGAATAGAATAGAATAGAATAGAATAGAATAGAATAGAATAGAATAGAATAGAATAGAATAGAATAGAATAGAATAGAATAGAATAGAATAGAATAGAATAGAATAGAATAGAATAGAATAGAATAGAATAGAATAGAATAGAATAGAATAGAATAGAATAGAATAGAATAGAATAGAATAGAATAGAATAGAATAGAATAGAATAGAATAGAATAGAATAGAATAGAATAGAATAGAATAGAATAGAATAGAATAGAATAGAATAGAATAGAATAGAATAGAATAGAATAGAATAGAATAGAATAGAATAGAATAGAATAGAATAGAATAGAATAGAATAGAATAGAATAGAATAGAATAGAATAGAATAGAATAGAATAGAATAGAATAGAATAGAATAGAATAGAATAGAATAGAATAGAATAGAATAGAATAGAATAGAATAGAATAGAATAGAATAGAATAGAATAGAATAGAATAGAATAGAATAGAATAGAATAGAATAGAATAGAATAGAATAGAATAGAATAGAATAGAATAGAATAGAATAGAATAGAATAGAATAGAATAGAATAGAATAGAATAGAATAGAATAGAATAGAATAGAATAGAATAGAATAGAATAGAATAGAATAGAATAGAATAGAATAGAATAGAATAGAATAGAATAGAATAGAATAGAATAGAATAGAATAGAATAGAATAGAATAGAATAGAATAGAATAGAATAGAATAGAATAGAATAGAATAGAATAGAATAGAATAGAATAGAATAGAATAGAATAGAATAGAATAGAATAGAATAGAATAGAATAGAATAGAATAGAATAGAATAGAATAGAATAGAATAGAATAGAATAGAATAGAATAGAATAGAATAGAATAGAATAGAATAGAATAGAATAGAATAGAATAGAATAGAATAGAATAGAATAGAATAGAATAGAATAGAATAGAATAGAATAGAATAGAATAGAATAGAATAGAATAGAATAGAATAGAATAGAATAGAATAGAATAGAATAGAATAGAATAGAATAGAATAGAATAGAATAGAATAGAATAGAATAGAATAGAATAGAATAGAATAGAATAGAATAGAATAGAATAGAATAGAATAGAATAGAATAGAATAGAATAGAATAGAATAGAATAGAATAGAATAGAATAGAATAGAATAGAATAGAATAGAATAGAATAGAATAGAATAGAATAGAATAGAATAGAATAGAATAGAATAGAATAGAATAGAATAGAATAGAATAGAATAGAATAGAATAGAATAGAATAGAATAGAATAGAATAGAATAGAATAGAATAGAATAGAATAGAATAGAATAGAATAGAATAGAATAGAATAGAATAGAATAGAATAGAATAGAATAGAATAGAATAGAATAGAATAGAATAGAATAGAATAGAATAGAATAGAATAGAATAGAATAGAATAGAATAGAATAGAATAGAATAGAATAGAATAGAATAGAATAGAATAGAATAGAATAGAATAGAATAGAATAGAATAGAATAGAATAGAATAGAATAGAATAGAATAGAATAGAATAGAATAGAATAGAATAGAATAGAATAGAATAGAATAGAATAGAATAGAATAGAATAGAATAGAATAGAATAGAATAGAATAGAATAGAATAGAATAGAATAGAATAGAATAGAATAGAATAGAATAGAATAGAATAGAATAGAATAGAATAGAATAGAATAGAATAGAATAGAATAGAATAGAATAGAATAGAATAGAATAGAATAGAATAGAATAGAATAGAATAGAATAGAATAGAATAGAATAGAATAGAATAGAATAGAATAGAATAGAATAGAATAGAATAGAATAGAATAGAATAGAATAGAATAGAATAGAATAGAATAGAATAGAATAGAATAGAATAGAATAGAATAGAATAGAATAGAATAGAATAGAATAGAATAGAATAGAATAGAATAGAATAGAATAGAATAGAATAGAATAGAATAGAATAGAATAGAATAGAATAGAATAGAATAGAATAGAATAGAATAGAATAGAATAGAATAGAATAGAATAGAATAGAATAGAATAGAATAGAATAGAATAGAATAGAATAGAATAGAATAGAATAGAATAGAATAGAATAGAATAGAATAGAATAGAATAGAATAGAATAGAATAGAATAGAATAGAATAGAATAGAATAGAATAGAATAGAATAGAATAGAATAGAATAGAATAGAATAGAATAGAATAGAATAGAATAGAATAGAATAGAATAGAATAGAATAGAATAGAATAGAATAGAATAGAATAGAATAGAATAGAATAGAATAGAATAGAATAGAATAGAATAGAATAGAATAGAATAGAATAGAATAGAATAGAATAGAATAGAATAGAATAGAATAGAATAGAATAGAATAGAATAGAATAGAATAGAATAGAATAGAATAGAATAGAATAGAATAGAATAGAATAGAATAGAATAGAATAGAATAGAATAGAATAGAATAGAATAGAATAGAATAGAATAGAATAGAATAGAATAGAATAGAATAGAATAGAATAGAATAGAATAGAATAGAATAGAATAGAATAGAATAGAATAGAATAGAATATAATAGAATAGAATAGAATAGAATAGAATAGAATAGAATAGAATAGAGTTTAGCCGAATATTCAGCTTCGGCTGGAAATCGACCTTCGGTCGGACACTAGTCACAATATACAATGTTTCACACGACACCAAGTAAAATTAAATGTCACTTTCACTTGATATTATTTTCCATAATAAAAAAACGTAACAGCAGATTCTGTTCCTTTTACATAATTAAGTCGTTAATTACAAGGAAAATAAATAGGGACCATTTATCACTTGTATACATGAGGAAACGTAGCTCATTGAATAAAATTTCAACTGGTACTGGATAAAAGAAACTTCGTCCAGAAATCATTGAATACTCAGGTTTAAATCACAAAGTTGCTTAGTCAAAATTCTTGGTAGCCCTATTCCTGAATTTAATTTATTTAATTCCTCGTTTATTGTCAGATGTCAGTGCGGAATGATCCTGTAGTGTTACAATTTGAAAATGAATCCAACAACCAATCTTTTATGTCCACTGGATGTCCTAGAATATTTCGTGGGGACTCTCCAAGTTGGTACTGATGGTAAATAATGAAAGATATTAAATTAATCACTGACGATATTTCGTAGCAGTTTGCCAACAAAACAAGAAACTCGGGTCTTTGTGTTGTTTCAATCAAGTTTAACTCGGGCGCCTTTCTCTTGGAAATCTTACTTACTTAACAATTTATATCGGACCCAGGCGGCCAGGCCTGATAAGTATACGCAATATAATTCAAGAAGACGATTGATGAGGCTTTCGCGTAATGATGTGCCTTTGTTTTTCGACAAATCTATATCTTATTCTTATCGGATTCGGAAAATTAAAAAAAATTGTGAATATTTGTTTTCATTTTGTTTTTCACGGATGTAATGTCAGGAAATCAGTAAAAATCAATTCTAATACCTTTCGTTTCATAAGCTCGCCAGGCAGTAGGATATTCCATACATTTTGGGATTACATAGAAGGCTAGAAATTTTCAATTTTTGAAGGTAGTTATTTACAGCACTACTTGATTTTTTATGAAATCCAACATGGTGGTGCTAACTTCACGTTAAATAAGGGCTTCCATCTAAAAACAATTAAGTTCCGGAGATTGCCCTTCTGACCTGTGGGGTCGCTACATCCCAAAGTGGAAATCTCACATATTCGCATGTCTAGACTCTATCTCGAGACTTTCCCTTTTTTTTAAACCTAATAGCACAAGTCCGTCATAATACGGCACAACCATAATTTTTCTTTAGAATTTCGAAAATGGCCATGCTTGCTAACTTCACGCACATCCGGAAAGCCTCGTAGAGTGTATGTTCCGGCGATAACGATAATATTGCCAGATGTGTCTTCGGTCATTTTGAAGTATGTGTTTCCGAGTCGCCCAAATCTCATTTTCGCAATTCGAAGTGGCCACCAAGATTCCCTTATTGGACTACTCCAGACGTGTTTCGTGGGTGTTTTTCAAAAAAATAAAAATGCTACACCTTTTTATTTCTTTCACTCACGAAAAACAATGCATACGTAATTTTATGACTTTTCGATTCGTCATTTCAATGACAAATAAATCGTTTTCCCAATTTTAACTATTTATTAGACGGTTTTTCCTTTACAAAAACTATACCAGTAAATTTCTTGTTTGCCTATACATTTTGTGTGTACCTTTGGACGGTTCTGACTGTGCAAACATTTAAAAGTGAGGGCAAATGAAATGTGTGTTTTCTTTTTAACTTTTGTGTTAATTTATGTGTGTGTATGGCGTGATGTTTTTTACACCTTTCAATGGTTCTTATCAAATCCATCAGACGTACAATTTGATTGACTTACCTTGACACCCTATAACACATCTGCTATATAGAAAGAAATATTTCAAGAACCCATGAGACAGCCACCATTTCATAAAAACACCACCCGTCAACCAATTAAGGGAAAATAACTAGATATTCATACAGGGTGCTGCAAAACAAAAATAAATCCTTAAGGACCAATTTTTAATAGTCAGTTAAGCAGTCAGTTAGTACATATTCTCCAGATAGAGCAAAAATCAGTTTTTCAACAGTCAGATACAACTTAATCTAGGAATAAAGTTAGCTGCTCATTTTAGAACGGAATAAGCAGTTATTTGAGGAAAAAAATAAATAGCTATTTTCGATGTCAAAAACACTTTTAAAAATTATTGCTTTGAAATAAACGTGAAACAAAAATTAATTTGTATGAAAAGTTCGATACTGGAAATAAAACTGACGTTCAAATTAAATTTTTCTATAGATTGTTTGTGCTTGATTGAAAAATTCGATGTTGTTATCCGGTTGTTTAACAGTCAAGTAAGTTTATTCCTCTGGCAACTAGGTGGATGCTTATCTGGAGATAGAAAAATCGGTTCTAAATAAACATTGAATACAATGACAAAAAGTTTATAGTTTTAGTCATATTTTGACAAACTGCAATTATCAAAATTTGAGAAATTCCTAAAAATACCATATGGATGGCGAATTTGTCGATTTCAATCCAAAAAGAGTAAAAAGACTGGAAATATAATCAAAAACGACATTGCCAAAACCGATAACGACACAAAAAAACGAGTTTTTTTCATTTTTTTCATTCCCTTCAAACAATCTGTGGAGTAGACGTTTTTTTTTATTTAGATAATTTTTCGTTTATCTTGAAATATACTCGAAATATGCTGTCGATTCCGACGATCGTGCTGGTGAGCTAATAGTGCTTTTTAACTCCTATAATACTCCTGAGCCTTTCGATTTCTGAGTTGGGGATATTTTGGGGGCGCCGATTTCATAGGTAGGGGAGACCGGGACTAGACGTAACATGGGTAAAAAGTAACAGCTAAAAATGAAAGGGTTCCCCTGAAAATTAAGAAACACGTGATCGAGAAAATTTTTTGTCTACTTCGAAGCTAACGTTAAGTATACTTTAGGTGTGCATAGGACATTTTTAGAAAAGTAATAAGGGTAGTGCCCAAAATTGTTACGTTTGTAACATTATTTATTTTTTGTATTTTTGGTATTCCTCTTCACTCGGAAGAGATAATAGTCCTGGTTGTTTTTTTAAATATTTATTTATGTTTTATTTAAGTTTATGTAAGTAGTTGAGCAACGGATGGTCTTCGTTTTTTTTTTTTAATTGAGTGAATTGTGTTAAATTTCATGGGGGGGCTAGTTGTAACATATTTGTTTGTAAGTTGTAATAAATAAAAACAGTCTTCGTTCATATTTTCAAACACATTTTTTGGAGCCAAGACGATGACAACGGTGTTCTTTGCTTATATTTAATTTTGTTTAATTTTATTTATTTTTTTTTTCATTTGACGTATATAGTTGTCAACGTTGTGTTTTCCTGGTTTGCTAATTAGTTACATTCATATGCATATATGGATACCTTATACTGGTTTTGGAATATTTAATAACATTCCTAATTTTTAAGTCACTAAATTCAGTTTTTTCAAAAATTAATCTTGATTGACATTACAAATTAATTAGTTAATTAAATTTGTGAATTGGTATACTATCTTTTAAAATTAAATATTAATTTCATAAGGTTTGCTGGTGTATAGGCCACATTTTATTTTTTGTTGTAAATCTTATTTAAAAACTAATAGTTTTTTTTTTAAGATGACAGGTTTTGTTACAATTTACCCCGGTCTATGTAATAACTTTCCCCGCATACTGGGTAAGTCGTTACAACACTTTTTTTTTGTCTAAAAGTTTTATTTTTACAAATTCGGATCAGTATTTGTTTGGCTTTTTTATTAGATTTCGTAGCTGAAATATTGCTCTTTAAACAAAAAAAAGTTTGGCTAACTTATTTTCAAAACCTTAGGAACAGCATCAATTTTAGTAAAAAGTTTTACTTTTAGCCCCGGTCTCACCTATACAGAGAACACACTTAATTATATACTTAAAGTTATTCGTCGGATTACTTGTCAAAAGTTATGAATATTTGAAGGGACTATTTTGTGATGATGATGACGTTTAATGTTGCGAAAACGCATATCAAAAATGATATAGAATAACCGACTTTTAAAACTAATTTTTTTTAACAATTACTTGGCAAGTTATAAAATTTCCATTTTTCCTTATTCAACACTTTGTTGCACCCTGTTTTAAAGTAAAATCTATGTTTAGGTTGGAGAACATTCCATCCAGATTATGGTATCCTTCCTAAAGGTTGGTGTATCATTATGTTTGTGTTAGGTTAAAGGATTTTGGGAAATACAAGAAAAAGCATTTTACACATGAAACTTTGCTTATACACATATTTGCACACGTGTTAAACTTAAACAGAAGGTAACGGTCGTAATGGATGTGTGGTTGTTTTTTGGAGTCCTTAAATTTCAAGAAATTTAATTATTTGGACTATGGGTTGAATTTTGAGTCATGAGTTTTAATAAGTAAGAAATAAATTCGAGCAACAAAGAATTTTACAAATATACGAAAAGTATAAATTATATAAGTCACTGATATAATACTTTGACGCGTTTTGGATTTTTTGTTTATTTCCGTAAAAAGTTTATCGTACCCTTCTACGAGTAAGACGCAATGTTTTTCGGTCGATGATTACCGACTCTTATAAAATTTGCAGCATTTACACACTGCAAATTATATTATTTAGGGGAATTTGGTTAAAGTCGTGCAACTATCGTGCCTGGGCGAAACGCATTTTGAACTACAGGTCATTAAAATCTTCAATTTGGCTTTAACCCATACAGTCCACAAAAACAAAAACAAAAATTATATTAAATTATTATTTGCGTTTTCTTCAAAATTGTAAAAAGTTTGTACACAAGTAAATAATGCATTTGACAATTTTATAAACTGTTTGTTTCGCATTATTTGCTTTCTTTAAATTGAAGTCTTATGCCGGACTTACAAGAGTGAAAAATTGCCATTAATTCATGCCATTAAACTCTCAAAATAATGGTTAAATCAAATCAATAATGATAAGCATTTACACGGGGCAAAAAAAAGACTTTTGATTGATAATGGCAATCTGCCATTAAAGTATGATCAAGTTCAATCTTCCTCGCAGTGTACCATAATTTCCAAAATGGCATCATTGTGCATTCACATGACGCTATTATAGTGGCAATATTTAATGCCAGTCTTCACTGCCATTTTTTTTAATGACGAAAATAATGACAAATTTTCAAACCAATTACACGATTTTGTCAGTAATGTCAATAAAATGAAAGACATAATGGCAATTTGTCACTCGTGTAAGTCTGGCATTAATAATTCTTTTTTTCAACAGCTTCGAAAAAAGATTGAGCACTAAAACAAAAATGTCATCTCAATACAACATAAAATAACATAAAATAAAACAAAATAATGTAAAATAAAATAAAATAAATTAAAATAAAATAAAATAAAATGAAATAAAATAAAATAAAATAAAATAAAATAAAATAAAATAAAATAAAATAAAATAAAATAAAATAAAATAAAATAAAATAAAACAAAATAAAATAAAATAAAATAAAATAAAATAAAATAAAATAAAATAAAATAAGATAAAGTACTATTAAGTTAAATTACAATCACAATTACAATAACAATAAAACAAAATATTTTACAATAAAATAAATTAAAATAAAATAAAACAAATTTTAAAATTTACCAAAATCAACGCTTTGGGAAAAGTTTTTGCAGAATGTATAGGTTGATTTTGAACATGTAATTTCATCATTTCATTCATTATTTCTAAATTAAAAGTAATGATATATGCTAGACTTTCAGGCCAAAATTCTGAGGTTCGAATTTCAGACACATAAGCACGACGGGGTCGCATAGTTACTCTTACGTTCGATTACATTCAAAACAAAAAATGCTTAAAATGGATAGAATTAAATATACAAATATATTTATAAAATCATTTAATCAATATTTCTTTAAAAAGATTACAAATGTACATGATATAAATTTCTCTTATTCCTAAATATGTTTTAAAAAGATGAATTAACTCTGCATATGCTCAAGGGTACCAATAGTCAGCATAAAATGCGTTTCGTTGCAATACATTTCACATTCACTCAGCGAAGCATTCGACGTCACCAGAAAGGAACAGTGTAATTAATTTTTTGGGTCATTAACCTTTCAGTTCACACTCAGTTTTGACTGAAGATTATATACATTAGGATCTGCGATGAGGAATTCAAAGTTTCCCTTTTTTGTGGTCCTCTCGACCACACTTGAAGTCGTTAGTTAAGGTTAACCTTGCGTGAAGCGGTATAGCTCGAAGATAATGCCCTAAGTGCCACAAGGGGGCTTGTATCTGCTGACCTACCAGAGCTTTGTATGCTGCTTTTAACGTCACCAGAGACATTGTACTTGTATCTGCCGAGCAATTTTAGACAAAGGGCTTAGTCGTAAGAGACCAGTTAACCCGTTACGAGTAACCAGAATACCCGAATGAATTATGTTTGCGACTGAAAACAAAATATTAGGCACCTAAGACGCTTAAGTTCCTAGTTAAATTAAGCTGGCTTCAACGGTTAAGACTGTATATCCAGGTGCAGGCATACAGACAGACAGATTTTTCTGGACGAAATTGAATGCTTAAAATGTGAACGACATATAGTTCGGACAAAACTGCCAGCGCTATACTTATCACATACCTGATAGCACTATTTATATTCTGCAATAGTGGGGTTTGGTCAAACAGTAGGTCTATGCCAATAAGCAGCAAATTCAACCCATTCCATTTCCAAATTACGTCTGCTGATCTATATCAGCCAGAGTCCCAGAGTCATCGAAATTTGGGGACCTATCGAATGCACGCCAACCAGCATATTTCGTTTTTGCATCATGTTTCAATAATTTGCTCTAAAAACGGGACTTTGACCAACAAATATTTTCTTATATACCAACATCCTGACCAATGACCATGCATAAGTTTAATTTTGAGCTTATTTTTTCCATTTTCCAAATTTATACTCTCGATAGCTTAGCCGGAATTCCCGCTCAATTAAAAATTTTCAGGCTATTGAATCTTTTGTCATTTTTTTTTTGTCAAATTCAATCTCTGTGTTTGTCATTGGACTCGCGAAAGGCGTCCTTGTTTAAGTAAAATTCCATTATTCCGCTGCAACATGAACTGAATTTCCTTTTCTTTGTTATTAATTTTATCACGCATCAGTTACATCCTGGTATTCGACCATCGAAAAACAAAAGAACTCCTTCCGGTCATGTGTCTTTCTATAAACAGATTACAGGGTGTTACTAACTTAACCGGTGAAACTTTTATGGGAATGTATGTTGTTGAAAATTTAGCATATTATGGCCGTTATAATTTGATATTGACTCGAAATGAATCAAAAGAAAATCCAATTCCGTGATTTAAAATCAGGTTTTGTCAAATTATCGAGGTACAAATCCAAACCCCTAATTGACAAAAAATACCTATTTCATTCTCACTGTTCATAATGTAGGGCTTCCTTTTTCTAAACTCTTTGCACATTTTTTTTATTGGGGATAAAAATAGAGCTCATTCAATCCATGATTCTTTCATGTTATCATTGTATTGATTTAATACCAAATTTAAAACACCCTGTACGTGTGCAACTATCTATCTACATGAGTGGACTATATGGAGTTATGTGAATGTGCTCTTCAGGGTGCATGCACCCAGAAAACTCAATTATGTCGTCCATCCACCCTTCTTTACAAACACAAAAGACTTAGTGTCGTGGTTGTCGTAGTCGTAAACCGAGATGAGCTTTACAATCCCGATTTTGCCCTTATAACGCCTGCTGACGACGGAATGCTGGCTAGCTAGAGCGCTCGGTGCAGCAGACTTGTGAGGGTGCGGGCAAATGAAACTAAATTACCCAGGAATATGGGACTCCGGAGGAATACGGACAACACCAACGACATGACTTTTCGTGAGTAGACGAAATAATGACGGATCTGATGTTAGAGTTGGCGAATATAAGTTCATTTAAAGTGAAACAATGTTTTATGTGTAGATTTTTTTTTTGTTTTGTGATACTCTACTCACATCAATACTGACTTATATTCCTTTTGTCTTATTAAGGAACATTTTTCTTTATTTTTAGGACGCCCGTTTTTGCGTGTGGAATGGGTAATGATGATACAGAAAATTAAGCATTCAAAAAAATGGTTACTCATCAACCATGTTATTTGAGTTATGCATTCTTTTAAATTGAAAAAAAAAATATTTGAAAATAACTCGCCATTAACACGCGTTTCATTGCGAATTCTCATCTCAGGAAGATAAATTCTTAGATTTACTCTGGGCCCATATTACGTAAGTCAAAAGCGATCGCTCGATTAATTGACTGTCGTTTTGATCATTATTCTCGCAGAAATGATAGAGACAGCTATAGCTAAAATGACTATAAAAACAATTGACAATCAACAATCACCTTAGCCGATTCCACCCCTGAAAAAGTTATTATTAGTCCCGAAAGTATTCGTTTGATTACCAATCGTGGACAAACCTCGTCGTATGATTTTACCTGACTCAGTCATGGCAACGAATTTTTGAAACAAATATCATTTATAGAAATATTGTGTAAAAACGATGCTGGTTCCTGAAGCAGTAGTATTCTTCGGATCATAGTTCGGGAAAGGTAATCAATATGGAATACTTACTCGTAGATACTTCTGGGTGTTCTAAGACGAAGAGCATATCTTGCATCTGTCAGCAGGTTTACACTTACGGCGAAAATTTACCCCGCACTAAAACTATTCCTTCGGTTGCCTATTGTTCAATGCTTTGTTCTAATTTTCTTCTACTGGTGTTCCTTGAAACCTACTGAGAAAGCAAAGGGCAGCTCTCAATATTTTGAAGTATCTAATATCATTGTTGTCAATTTTGTCGAGCGGTCTGTTCGGTCAAATGTCGAAAAGCACAGGTTACAACATTGGTCCTGAAATGTAAGTAGCTCATTTAAGTTTCTATTATCGCCCCAAACTGCTCACAGAATCCCAAACCTTAGATTTGATGAAGTAGGATATTTCCCTCGAATTTTTCTTCAGCGTTTCCGAAATATTTTTGTTCAAAGTATAAAATTGGGCTTTATGGGTAGATGTGTTCATCGGATTCGCCCAAAACCTAAGGAGAAGGAGCGAGTAGGAATGAATGAGGACGTGACCGAAAATCATGAGATGACGAGTGACCGGCCGAAAGCTTCTGGGAGCTTTCAGCAGAAGATCGTCCAAGGCAACGAAAACATATCGCTTAAATGTTGGTATAGACAATAAATTAAGCAAACATTAATTTGGAGCTCCATTGGAAAAATTTATAAAAAGAAAACTGCAGAATTTTCTTTGATCAAAAATAAAATATTTGTTTTCTTTTTTTTTTAACAGAATTTTTTGAACTTATTAATTGCGTCGTATTTTCCAAACAGTCGATCGACCATTTGTGTCAGGGGCTCACTGACGATCAAAGAGGCCAAGAACTATTAGGGCCACTATTAACAATTACTATATTTTTATGTTTGTATTTGATGAGAAACCTTGTTCTTCTGAAAGGCAATAAATTTCTTATCTCCAATTTTTAAATCTTATACGAAAAACTTTCTAATATAAGCCAATTCCTTTTGTTCTATAGTAAATGTTGATAGAAATGTTCACATTAATGATCTCTGGAGGAATCATTTATGTGAAAATTTATAACAATATTTACTATTTAGCCCAACAGAAGTGGACTTGTATTAGAAAGTTTTTCGTAAGGTTTTAAAAAATTGGAGATAAGAAATATATTGCAAACGAATGGGGTTCCTCCAGCTTGAGGCCCAGTTCCACAAAAGTGGAATCACTTCTGATACCACCAAATAGTGCACCCTGGTGGGAAATCTCGAAACGGATGTACTGACGGAAGTTCGATATGTAGTTATCAGCCCTCCTGCCACTGAAAAATACAATGGCCTGAACACTCGACGTCTGTCAAATTTCCAATAATCTGAACAGAAGAGGCTACAGACCCTTCTCAATGGCATTAATCTTCATGGAAGACGACCTAATCCGCTACTGACAAAGATGTGAGATGGAATTTTGGAAAACATCCTCAGAACCTTTTGGATGTAGCAACAGTCAAATACGACCTAGTCTTAGAATAGAATAGAATAGAATAGAATAGAATAGAATAGAATAGAATAGAATAGAATAGAATAGAATAGAATAGAATAGAATAGAATAGAATAGAATAGAATAGAATAGAATAGAATAGAATAGAATAGAATAGAATAGAATAGAATAGAATAGAATAGAATAGAATAGAATAGAATAGAATAGAATAGAATAGAATAGAATAGAATAGAATAGAATAGAATAGAATAGAATAGAATAGAATAGAATAGAATAGAATAGAATAGAATAGAATAGAATAGAATAGAATAGAATAGAATAGAATAGAATAGAATAGAATAGAATAGAATAGAATAGAATAGAATAGAATAGAATAGAATAGAATAGAATAGAATAGAATAGAATAGAATAGAATAGAATAGAATAGAATAGAATAGAATAGAATAGAATAGAATAGAATAGAATAGAATAGAATAGAATAGAATAGAATAGAATAGAATAGAATAGAATAGAATAGAATAGAATAGAATAGAATAGAATAGAATAGAATAGAATAGAATAGAATAGAATAGAATAGAATAGAATAGAATAGAATAGAATAGAATAGAATAGAATAGAATAGAATAGAATAGAATAGAATAGAATAGAATAGAATAGAATAGAATAGAATAGAATAGAATAGAATAGAATAGAATAGAATAGAATAGAATAGAATAGAATAGAATAGAATAGAATAGAATAGAATAGAATAGAATAGAATAGAATAGAATAGAATAGAATAGAATAGAATAGAATAGAATAGAATAGAATAGAATAGAATAGAATAGAATAGAATAGAATAGAATAGAATAGAATAGAATAGAATAGAATAGAATAGAATAGAATAGAATAGAATAGAATAGAATAGAATAGAATAGAATAGAATAGAATAGAATAGAATAGAATAGAATAGAATAGAATAGAATAGAATAGAATAGAATAGAATAGAATAGAATAGAATAGAATAGAATAGAATAGAATAGAATAGAATAGAATAGAATAGAATAGAATAGAATAGAATAGAATAGAATAGAATAGAATAGAATAGAATAGAATAGAATAGAATAGAATAGAATAGAATAGAATAGAATAGAATAGAATAGAATAGAATAGAATAGAATAGAATAGAATAGAATAGAATAGAATAGAATAGAATAGAATAGAATAGAATAGAATAGAATAGAATAGAATAGAATAGAATAGAATAGAATAGAATAGAATAGAATAGAATAGAATAGAATAGAATAGAATAGAATAGAATAGAATAGAATAGAATAGAATAGAATAGAATAGAATAGAATAGAATAGAATAGAATAGAATAGAATAGAATAGAATAGAATAGAATAGAATAGAATAGAATAGAATAGAATAGAATAGAATAGAATAGAATAGAATAGAATAGAATAGAATAGAATAGAATAGAATAGAATAGAATAGAATAGAATAGAATAGAATAGAATAGAATAGAATAGAATAGAATAGAATAGAATAGAATAGAATAGAATAGAATAGAATAGAATAGAATAGAATAGAATAGAATAGAATAGAATAGAATAGAATAGAATAGAATAGAATAGAATAGAATAGAATAGAATAGAATAGAATAGAATAGAATAGAATAGAATAGAATAGAATAGAATAGAATAGAATAGAATAGAATAGAATAGAATAGAATAGAATAGAATAGAATAGAATAGAATAGAATAGAATAGAATAGAATAGAATAGAATAGAATAGAATAGAATAGAATAGAATAGAATAGAATAGAATAGAATAGAATAGAATAGAATAGAATAGAATAGAATAGAATAGAATAGAATAGAATAGAATAGAATAGAATAGAATAGAATAGAATAGAATAGAATAGAATAGAATAGAATAGAATAGAATAGAATAGAATAGAATAGAATAGAATAGAATAGAATAGAATAGAATAGAATAGAATAGAATAGAATAGAATAGAATAGAATAGAATAGAATAGAATAGAATAGAATAGAATAGAATAGAATAGAATAGAATAGAATAGAATAGAATAGAATAGAATAGAATAGAATAGAATAGAATAGAATAGAATAGAATAGAATAGAATAGAATAGAATAGAATAGAATAGAATAGAATAGAATAGAATAGAATAGAATAGAATAGAATAGAATAGAATAGAATAGAATAGAATAGAATAGAATAGAATAGAATAGAATAGAATAGAATAGAATAGAATAGAATAGAATAGAATAGAATAGAATAGAATAGAATAGAATAGAATAGAATAGAATAGAATAGAATAGAATAGAATAGAATAGAATAGAATAGAATAGAATAGAATAGAATAGAATAGAATAGAATAGAATAGAATAGAATAGAATAGAATAGAATAGAATAGAATAGAATAGAATAGAATAGAATAGAATAGAATAGAATAGAATAGAATAGAATAGAATAGAATAGAATAGAATAGAATAGAATAGAATAGAATAGAATAGAATAGAATAGAATAGAATAGAATAGAATAGAATAGAATAGAATAGAATAGAATAGAATAGAATAGAATAGAATAGAATAGAATAGAATAGAATAGAATAGAATAGAATAGAATAGAATAGAATAGAATAGAATAGAATAGAATAGAATAGAATAGAATAGAATAGAATAGAATAGAATAGAATAGAATAGAATAGAATAGAATAGAATAGAATAGAATAGAATAGAATAGAATAGAATAGAATAGAATAGAATAGAATAGAATAGAATAGAATAGAATAGAATAGAATAGAATAGAATAGAATAGAATAGAATAGAATAGAATAGAATAGAATAGAATAGAATAGAATAGAATAGAATAGAATAGAATAGAATAGAATAGAATAGAATAGAATAGAATAGAATAGAATAGAATAGAATAGAATAGAATAGAATAGAATAGAATAGAATAGAATAGAATAGAATAGAATAGAATAGAATAGAATAGAATAGAATAGAATAGAATAGAATAGAATAGAATAGAATAGAATAGAATAGAATAGAATAGAATAGAATAGAATAGAATAGAATAGAATAGAATAGAATAGAATAGAATAGAATAGAATAGAATAGAATAGAATAGAATAGAATAGAATAGAATAGAATAGAATAGAATAGAATAGAATAGAATAGAATAGAATAGAATAGAATAGAATAGAATAGAATAGAATAGAATAGAATAGAATAGAATAGAATAGAATAGAATAGAATAGAATAGAATAGAATAGAATAGAATAGAATAGAATAGAATAGAATAGAATAGAATAGAATAGAATAGAATAGAATAGAATAGAATAGAATAGAATAGAATAGAATAGAATAGAATAGAATAGAATAGAATAGAATAGAATAGAATAGAATAGAATAGAATAGAATAGAATAGAATAGAATAGAATAGAATAGAATAGAATAGAATAGAATAGAATAGAATAGAATAGAATAGAATAGAATAGAATAGAATAGAATAGAATAGAATAGAATAGAATAGAATAGAATAGAATAGAATAGAATAGAATAGAATAGAATAGAATAGAATAGAATAGAATAGAATAGAATAGAATAGAATAGAATAGAATAGAATAGAATAGAATAGAATAGAATAGAATAGAATAGAATAGAATAGAATAGAATAGAATAGAATAGAATAGAATAGAATAGAATAGAATAGAATAGAATAGAATAGAATAGAATAGAATAGAATAGAATAGAATAGAATAGAATAGAATAGAATAGAATAGAATAGAATAGAATAGAATAGAATAGAATAGAATAGAATAGAATAGAATAGAATAGAATAGAATAGAATAGAATAGAATAGAATAGAATAGAATAGAATAGAATAGAATAGAATAGAATAGAATAGAATAGAATAGAATAGAATAGAATAGAATAGAATAGAATAGAATAGAATAGAATAGAATAGAATAGAATAGAATAGAATAGAATAGAATAGAATAGAATAGAATAGAATAGAATAGAATAGAATAGAATAGAATAGAATAGAATAGAATAGAATAGAATAGAATAGAATAGAATAGAATAGAATAGAATAGAATAGAATAGAATAGAATAGAATAGAATAGAATAGAATAGAATAGAATAGAATAGAATAGAATAGAATAGAATAGAATAGAATAGAATAGAATAGAATAGAATAGAATAGAATAGAATAGAATAGAATAGAATAGAATAGAATAGAATAGAATAGAATAGAATAGAATAGAATAGAATAGAATAGAATAGAATAGAATAGAATAGAATAGAATAGAATAGAATAGAATAGAATAGAATAGAATAGAATAGAATAGAATAGAATAGAATAGAATAGAATAGAATAGAATAGAATAGAATAGAATAGAATAGAATAGAATAGAATAGAATAGAATAGAATAGAATAGAATAGAATAGAATAGAATAGAATAGAATAGAATAGAATAGAATAGAATAGAATAGAATAGAATAGAATAGAATAGAATAGAATAGAATAGAATAGAATAGAATAGAATAGAATAGAATAGAATAGAATAGAATAGAATAGAATAGAATAGAATAGAATAGAATAGAATAGAATAGAATAGAATAGAATAGAATAGAATAGAATAGAATAGAATAGAATAGAATAGAATAGAATAGAATAGAATAGAATAGAATAGAATAGAATAGAATAGAATAGAATAGAATAGAATAGAATAGAATAGAATAGAATAGAATAGAATAGAATAGAATAGAATAGAATAGAATAGAATAGAATAGAATAGAATAGAATAGAATAGAATAGAATAGAATAGAATAGAATAGAATAGAATAGAATAGAATAGAATAGAATAGAATAGAATAGAATAGAATAGAATAGAATAGAATAGAATAGAATAGAATAGAATAGAATAGAATAGAATAGAATAGAATAGAATAGAATAGAATAGAATAGAATAGAATAGAATAGAATAGAATAGAATAGAATAGAATAGAATAGAATAGAATAGAATAGAATAGAATAGAATAGAATAGAATAGAATAGAATAGAATAGAATAGAATAGAATAGAATAGAATAGAATAGAATAGAATAGAATAGAATAGAATAGAATAGAATAGAATAGAATAGAATAGAATAGAATAGAATAGAATAGAATAGAATAGAATAGAATAGAATAGAATAGAATAGAATAGAATAGAATAGAATAGAATAGAATAGAATAGAATAGAATAGAATAGAATAGAATAGAATAGAATAGAATAGAATAGAATAGAATAGAATAGAATAGAATAGAATAGAATAGAATAGAATAGAATAGAATAGAATAGAATAGAATAGAATAGAATAGAATAGAATAGAATAGAATAGAATAGAATAGAATAGAATAGAATAGAATAGAATAGAATAGAATAGAATAGAATAGAATAGAATAGAATAGAATAGAATAGAATAGAATAGAATAGAATAGAATAGAATAGAATAGAATAGAATAGAATAGAATAGAATAGAATAGAATAGAATAGAATAGAATAGAATAGAATAGAATAGAATAGAATAGAATAGAATAGAATAGAATAGAATAGAATAGAATAGAATAGAATAGAATAGAATAGAATAGAATAGAATAGAATAGAATAGAATAGAATAGAATAGAATAGAATAGAATAGAATAGAATAGAATAGAATAGAATAGAATAGAATAGAATAGAATAGAATAGAATAGAATAGAATAGAATAGAATAGAATAGAATAGAATAGAATAGAATAGAATAGAATAGAATAGAATAGAATAGAATAGAATAGAATAGAATAGAATAGAATAGAATAGAATAGAATAGAATAGAATAGAATAGAATAGAATAGAATAGAATAGAATAGAATAGAATAGAATAGAATAGAATAGAATAGAATAGAATAGAATAGAATAGAATAGAATAGAATAGAATAGAATAGAATAGAATAGAATAGAATAGAATAGAATAGAATAGAATAGAATAGAATAGAATAGAATAGAATAGAATAGAATAGAATAGAATAGAATAGAATAGAATAGAATAGAATAGAATAGAATAGAATAGAATAGAATAGAATAGAATAGAATAGAATAGAATAGAATAGAATAGAATAGAATAGAATAGAATAGAATAGAATAGAATAGAATAGAATAGAATAGAATAGAATAGAATAGAATAGAATAGAATAGAATAGAATAGAATAGAATAGAATAGAATAGAATAGAATAGAATAGAATAGAATAGAATAGAATAGAATAGAATAGAATAGAATAGAATAGAATAGAATAGAATAGAATAGAATAGAATAGAATAGAATAGAATAGAATAGAATAGAATAGAATAGAATAGAATAGAATAGAATAGAATAGAATAGAATAGAATAGAATAGAATAGAATAGAATAGAATAGAATAGAATAGAATAGAATAGAATAGAATAGAATAGAATAGAATAGAATAGAATAGAATAGAATAGAATAGAATAGAATAGAATAGAATAGAATAGAATAGAATAGAATAGAATAGAATAGAATAGAATAGAATAGAATAGAATAGAATAGAATAGAATAGAATAGAATAGAATAGAATAGAATAGAATAGAATAGAATAGAATAGAATAGAATAGAATAGAATAGAATAGAATAGAATAGAATAGAATAGAATAGAATAGAATAGAATAGAATAGAATAGAATAGAATAGAATAGAATAGAATAGAATAGAATAGAATAGAATAGAATAGAATAGAATAGAATAGAATAGAATAGAATAGAATAGAATAGAATAGAATAGAATAGAATAGAATAGAATAGAATAGAATAGAATAGAATAGAATAGAATAGAATAGAATAGAATAGAATAGAATAGAATAGAATAGAATAGAATAGAATAGAATAGAATAGAATAGAATAGAATAGAATAGAATAGAATAGAATAGAATAGAATAGAATAGAATAGAATAGAATAGAATAGAATAGAATAGAATAGAATAGAATAGAATAGAATAGAATAGAATAGAATAGAATAGAATAGAATAGAATAGAATAGAATAGAATAGAATAGAATAGAATAGAATAGAATAGAATAGAATAGAATAGAATAGAATAGAATAGAATAGAATAGAATAGAATAGAATAGAATAGAATAGAATAGAATAGAATAGAATAGAATAGAATAGAATAGAATAGAATAGAATAGAATAGAATAGAATAGAATAGAATAGAATAGAATAGAATAGAATAGAATAGAATAGAATAGAATAGAATAGAATAGAATAGAATAGAATAGAATAGAATAGAATAGAATAGAATAGAATAGAATAGAATAGAATAGAATAGAATAGAATAGAATAGAATAGAATAGAATAGAATAGAATAGAATAGAATAGAATAGAATAGAATAGAATAGAATAGAATAGAATAGAATAGAATAGAATAGAATAGAATAGAATAGAATAGAATAGAATAGAATAGAATAGAATAGAATAGAATAGAATAGAATAGAATAGAATAGAATAGAATAGAATAGAATAGAATAGAATAGAATAGAATAGAATAGAATAGAATAGAATAGAATAGAATAGAATAGAATAGAATAGAATAGAATAGAATAGAATAGAATAGAATAGAATAGAATAGAATAGAATAGAATAGAATAGAATAGAATAGAATAGAATAGAATAGAATAGAATAGAATAGAATAGAATAGAATAGAATAGAATAGAATAGAATAGAATAGAATAGAATAGAATAGAATAGAATAGAATAGAATAGAATAGAATAGAATAGAATAGAATAGAATAGAATAGAATAGAATAGAATAGAATAGAATAGAATAGAATAGAATAGAATAGAATAGAATAGAATAGAATAGAATAGAATAGAATAGACTAGAATAGAATAGAATAGAATAGAATAGAATAGAATAGAATAGAATAGAATAGAATAGAATAGAATAGAATAGAATAGAATAGAATAGAATAGAATAGAATAGAATAGAATAGAATAGAATAGAATAGAATAGAATAGAATAGAATAGAATAGAATAGAATAGAATAGAATAGAATAGAATAGAATAGAATAGAATAGAATAGAATAGAATAGAATAGAATAGAATAGAATAGAATAGAATAGAATAGAATAGAATAGAATAGAATAGAATAGAATAGAATAGAATAGAATAGAATAGAATAGAATAGAATAGAATAGAATAGAATAGAATAGAATAGAATAGAATAGAATAGAATAGAATAGAATAGAATAGAATAGAATAGAATAGAATAGAATAGAATAGAATAGAATAGAATAGAATAGAATAGAATAGAATAGAATAGAATAGAATAGAATAGAATAGAATAGAATAGAATAGAATAGAATAGAATAGAATAGAATAGAATAGAATAGAATAGAATAGAATAGAATAGAATAGAATAGAATAGAATAGAATAGAATAGAATAGAATAGAATAGAATAGAATAGAATAGAATAGAATAGAATAGAATAGAATAGAATAGAATAGAATAGAATAGAATAGAATAGAATAGAATAGAATAGAATAGAATAGAATAGAATAGAATAGAATAGAATAGAATAGAATAGAATAGAATAGAATAGAATAGAATAGAATAGAATAGAATAGAATAGAATAGAATAGAATAGAATAGAATAGAATAGAATAGAATAGAATAGAATAGAATAGAATAGAATAGAATAGAATAGAATAGAATAGAATAGAATAGACTAGAATAGAATAGAATAGAATAGAATAGAATAGAATAGAATAGAATAGAATAGAATAGAATAGAATAGAATAGAATAGAATAGAATAGAATAGAATAGAATAGAATAGAATAGAATAGAATAGAATAGAATAGAATAGAATAGAATAGAATAGAATAGAATAGAATAGAATAGAATAGAATAGAATAGAATAGAATAGAATAGAATAGAATAGAATAGAATAGAATAGAATAGAATAGAATAGAATAGAATAGAATAGAATAGAATAGAATAGAATAGAATAGAATAGAATAGAATAGAATAGAATAGAATAGAATAGAATAGAATAGAATAGAATAGAATAGAATAGAATAGAATAGAATAGAATAGAATAGAATAGAATAGAATAGAATAGAATAGAATAGAATAGAATAGAATAGAATAGAATAGAATAGAATAGAATAGAATAGAATAGAATAGAATAGAATAGAATAGAATAGAATAGAATAGAATAGAATAGAATAGAATAGAATAGAATAGAATAGAATAGAATAGAATAGAATAGAATAGAATAGAATAGAATAGAATAGAATAGAATAGAATAGAATAGAATAGAATAGAATAGAATAGAATAGAATAGAATAGAATAGAATAGAATAGAATAGAATAGAATAGAATAGAATAGAATAGAATAGAATAGAATAGAATAGAATAGAATAGAATAGAATAGAATAGAATAGAATAGAATAGAATAGAATAGAATAGAATAGAATAGAATAGAATAGAATAGAATAGAATAGAATAGAATAGAATAGAATAGAATAGAATAGAATAGAATAGAATAGAATAGAATAGAATAGAATAGAATAGAATAGAATAGAATAGAATAGAATAGAATAGAATAGAATAGAATAGAATAGAATAGAATAGAATAGAATAGAATAGAATAGAATAGAATAGAATAGAATAGAATAGAATAGAATAGAATAGAATAGAATAGAATAGAATAGAATAGAATAGAATAGAATAGAATAGAATAGAATAGAATAGAATAGAATAGAATAGAATAGAATAGAATAGAATAGAATAGAATAGAATAGAATAGAATAGAATAGAATAGAATAGAATAGAATAGAATAGAATAGAATAGAATAGAATAGAATAGAATAGAATAGAATAGAATAGAATAGAATAGAATAGAATAGAATAGAATAGAATAGAATAGAATAGAATAGAATAGAATAGAATAGAATAGAATAGAATAGAATAGAATAGAATAGAATAGAATAGAATAGAATAGAATAGAATAGAATAGAATAGAATAGAATAGAATAGAATAGAATAGAATAGAATAGAATAGAATAGAATAGAATAGAATAGAATAGAATAGAATAGAATAGAATAGAATAGAATAGAATAGAATAGAATAGAATAGAATAGAATAGAATAGAATAGAATAGAATAGAATAGAATAGAATAGAATAGAATAGAATAGAATAGAATAGAATAGAATAGAATAGAATAGAATAGAATAGAATAGAATAGAATAGAATAGAATAGAATAGAATAGAATAGAATAGAATAGAATAGAATAGAATAGAATAGAATAGAATAGAATAGAATAGAATAGAATAGAATAGAATAGAATAGAATAGAATAGAATAGAATAGAATAGAATAGAATAGAATAGAATAGAATAGAATAGAATAGAATAGAATAGAATAGAATAGAATAGAATAGAATAGAATAGAATAGAATAGAATAGAATAGAATAGAATAGAATAGAATAGAATAGAATAGAATAGAATAGAATAGAATAGAATAGAATAGAATAGAATAGAATAGAATAGAATAGAATAGAATAGAATAGAATAGAATAGAATAGAATAGAATAGAATAGAATAGAATAGAATAGAATAGAATAGAATAGAATAGAATAGAATAGAATAGAATAGAATAGAATAGAATAGAATAGAATAGAATAGAATAGAATAGAATAGAATAGAATAGAATAGAATAGAATAGAATAGAATAGAATAGAATAGAATAGAATAGAATAGAATAGAATAGAATAGAATAGAATAGAATAGAATAGAATAGAATAGAATAGAATAGAATAGAATAGAATAGAATAGAATAGAATAGAATAGAATAGAATAGAATAGAATAGAATAGAATAGAATAGAATAGAATAGAATAGAATAGAATAGAATAGAATAGAATAGAATAGAATAGAATAGAATAGAATAGAATAGAATAGAATAGAATAGAATAGAATAGAATAGAATAGAATAGAATAGAATAGAATAGAATAGAATAGAATAGAATAGAATAGAATAGAATAGAATAGAATAGAATAGAATAGAATAGAATAGAATAGAATAGAATAGAATAGAATAGAATAGAATAGAATAGAATAGAATAGAATAGAATAGAATAGAATAGAATAGAATAGAATAGAATAGAATAGAATAGAATAGAATAGAATAGAATAGAATAGAATAGAATAGAATAGAATAGAATAGAATAGAATAGAATAGAATAGAATAGAATAGAATAGAATAGAATAGAATAGAATAGAATAGAATAGAATAGAATAGAATAGAATAGAATAGAATAGAATAGAATAGAATAGAATAGAATAGAATAGAATAGAATAGAATAGAATAGAATAGAATAGAATAGAATAGAATAGAATAGAATAGAATAGAATAGAATAGAATAGAATAGAATAGAATAGAATAGAATAGAATAGAATAGAATAGAATAGAATAGAATAGAATAGAATAGAATAGAATAGAATAGAATAGAATAGAATAGAATAGAATAGAATAGAATAGAATAGAATAGAATAGAATAGAATAGAATAGAATAGAATAGAATAGAATAGAATAGAATAGAATAGAATAGAATAGAATAGAATAGAATAGAATAGAATAGAATAGAATAGAATAGAATAGAATAGAATAGAATAGAATAGAATAGAATAGAATAGAATAGAATAGAATAGAATAGAATAGAATAGAATAGAATAGAATAGAATAGAATAGAATAGAATAGAATAGAATAGAATAGAATAGAATAGAATAGAATAGAATAGAATAGAATAGAATAGAATAGAATAGAATAGAATAGAATAGAATAGAATAGAATAGAATAGAATAGAATAGAATAGAATAGAATAGAATAGAATAGAATAGAATAGAATAGAATAGAATAGAATAGAATAGAATAGAATAGAATAGAATAGAATAGAATAGAATAGAATAGAATAGAATAGAATAGAATAGAATAGAATAGAATAGAATAGAATAGAATAGAATAGAATAGAATAGAATAGAATAGAATAGAATAGAATAGAATAGAATAGAATAGAATAGAATAGAATAGAATAGAATAGAATAGAATAGAATAGAATAGAATAGAATAGAATAGAATAGAATAGAATAGAATAGAATAGAATAGAATAGAATAGAATAGAATAGAATAGAATAGAATAGAATAGAATAGAATAGAATAGAATAGAATAGAATAGAATAGAATAGAATAGAATAGAATAGAATAGAATAGAATAGAATAGAATAGAATAGAATAGAATAGAATAGAATAGAATAGAATAGAATAGAATAGAATAGAATAGAATAGAATAGAATAGAATAGAATAGAATAGAATAGAATAGAATAGAATAGAATAGAATAGAATAGAATAGAATAGAATAGAATAGAATAGAATAGAATAGAATAGAATAGAATAGAATAGAATAGAATAGAATAGAATAGAATAGAATAGAATAGAATAGAATAGAATAGAATAGAATAGAATAGAATAGAATAGAATAGAATAGAATAGAATAGAATAGAATAGAATAGAATAGAATAGAATAGAATAGAATAGAATAGAATAGAATAGAATAGAATAGAATAGAATAGAATAGAATAGAATAGAATAGAATAGAATAGAATAGAATAGAATAGAATAGAATAGAATAGAATAGAATAGAATAGAATAGAATAGAATAGAATAGAATAGAATAGAATAGAATAGAATAGAATAGAATAGAATAGAATAGAATAGAATAGAATAGAATAGAATAGAATAGAATAGAATAGAATAGAATAGAATAGAATAGAATAGAATAGAATAGAATAGAATAGAATAGAATAGAATAGAATAGAATAGAATAGAATAGAATAGAATAGAATAGAATAGAATAGAATAGAATAGAATAGAATAGAATAGAATAGAATAGAATAGAATAGAATAGAATAGAATAGAATAGAATAGAATAGAATAGAATAGAATAGAATAGAATAGAATAGAATAGAATAGAATAGAATAGAATAGAATAGAATAGAATAGAATAGAATAGAATAGAATAGAATAGAATAGAATAGAATAGAATAGAATAGAATAGAATAGAATAGAATAGAATAGAATAGAATAGAATAGAATAGAATAGAATAGAATAGAATAGAATAGAATAGAATAGAATAGAATAGAATAGAATAGAATAGAATAGAATAGAATAGAATAGAATAGAATAGAATAGAATAGAATAGAATAGAATAGAATAGAATAGAATAGAATAGAATAGAATAGAATAGAATAGAATAGAATAGAATAGAATAGAATAGAATAGAATAGAATAGAATAGAATAGAATAGAATAGAATAGAATAGAATAGAATAGAATAGAATAGAATAGAATAGAATAGAATAGAATAGAATAGAATAGAATAGAATAGAATAGAATAGAATAGAATAGAATAGAATAGAATAGAATAGAATAGAATAGAATAGAATAGAATAGAATAGAATAGAATAGAATAGAATAGAATAGAATAGAATAGAATAGAATAGAATAGAATAGAATAGAATAGAATAGAATAGAATAGAATAGAATAGAATAGAATAGAATAGAATAGAATAGAATAGAATAGAATAGAATAGAATAGAATAGAATAGAATAGAATAGAATAGAATAGAATAGAATAGAATAGAATAGAATAGAATAGAATAGAATAGAATAGAATAGAATAGAATAGAATAGAATAGAATAGAATAGAATAGAATAGAATAGAATAGAATAGAATAGAATAGAATAGAATAGAATAGAATAGAATAGAATAGAATAGAATAGAATAGAATAGAATAGAATAGAATAGAATAGAATAGAATAGAATAGAATAGAATAGAATAGAATAGAATAGAATAGAATAGAATAGAATAGAATAGAATAGAATAGAATAGAATAGAATAGAATAGAATAGAATAGAATAGAATAGAATAGAATAGAATAGAATAGAATAGAATAGAATAGAATAGAATAGAATAGAATAGAATAGAATAGAATAGAATAGAATAGAATAGAATAGAATAGAATAGAATAGAATAGAATAGAATAGAATAGAATAGAATAGAATAGAATAGAATAGAATAGAATAGAATAGAATAGAATAGAATAGAATAGAATAGAATAGAATAGAATAGAATAGAATAGAATAGAATAGAATAGAATAGAATAGAATAGAATAGAATAGAATAGAATAGAATAGAATAGAATAGAATAGAATAGAATAGAATAGAATAGAATAGAATAGAATAGAATAGAATAGAATAGAATAGAATAGAATAGAATAGAATAGAATAGAATAGAATAGAATAGAATAGAATAGAATAGAATAGAATAGAATAGAATAGAATAGAATAGAATAGAATAGAATAGAATAGAATAGAATAGAATAGAATAGAATAGAATAGAATAGAATAGAATAGAATAGAATAGAATAGAATAGAATAGAATAGAATAGAATAGAATAGAATAGAATAGAATAGAATAGAATAGAATAGAATAGAATAGAATAGAATAGAATAGAATAGAATAGAATAGAATAGAATAGAATAGAATAGAATAGAATAGAATAGAATAGAATAGAATAGAATAGAATAGAATAGAATAGAATAGAATAGAATAGAATAGAATAGAATAGAATAGAATAGAATAGAATAGAATAGAATAGAATAGAATAGAATAGAATAGAATAGAATAGAATAGAATAGAATAGAATAGAATAGAATAGAATAGAATAGAATAGAATAGAATAGAATAGAATAGAATAGAATAGAATAGAATAGAATAGAATAGAATAGAATAGAATAGAATAGAATAGAATAGAATAGAATAGAATAGAATAGAATAGAATAGAATAGAATAGAATAGAATAGAATAGAATAGAATAGAATAGAATAGAATAGAATAGAATAGAATAGAATAGAATAGAATAGAATAGAATAGAATAGAATAGAATAGAATAGAATAGAATAGAATAGAATAGAATAGAATAGAATAGAATAGAATAGAATAGAATAGAATAGAATAGAATAGAATAGAATAGAATAGAATAGAATAGAATAGAATAGAATAGAATAGAATAGAATAGAATAGAATAGAATAGAATAGAATAGAATAGAATAGAATAGAATAGAATAGAATAGAATAGAATAGAATAGAATAGAATAGAATAGAATAGAATAGAATAGAATAGAATAGAATAGAATAGAATAGAATAGAATAGAATAGAATAGAATAGAATAGAATAGAATAGAATAGAATAGAATAGAATAGAATAGAATAGAATAGAATAGAATAGAATAGAATAGAATAGAATAGAATAGAATAGAATAGAATAGAATAGAATAGAATAGAATAGAATAGAATAGAATAGAATAGAATAGAATAGAATAGAATAGAATAGAATAGAATAGAATAGAATAGAATAGAATAGAATAGAATAGAATAGAATAGAATAGAATAGAATAGAATAGAATAGAATAGAATAGAATAGAATAGAATAGAATAGAATAGAATAGAATAGAATAGAATAGAATAGAATAGAATAGAATAGAATAGAATAGAATAGAATAGAATAGAA